>ML267636.1:0-34952 GCA_005239495.1 Nicotiana undulata
CATATTCTCCAACCTGTGACGGTTCTGGTGGATAAAAGCTCATTTTTTTCATTCTTTACTACCTTCATGCCACCCTTCTTTGGCACACACTGTACTAGGCTAACCCAGCTACTGTCCGAGATGGGGAAAATAATCCCCGCATCTAACCACTTTATGATTTCCTTCTTCACCACTTCCTTCATATTCGGGTTCAAGCGCCTTTGGTGTTCCCTGGAAGGTCGGTGCCCCTCTTCTAAGAGAATCTTATGCATGCAATAGGCTGGGCTGATCCCTTTGATATCTNTAACAAACCAGATGATATAATAACGGGTAGTGTAGAGTTAGGTCCGAGAAACGCGTACCTGAGATGTGCTGGTAAAGGCTTTAGCTCTAACTTGGGTGGTTCTTCAACTGATGGTTTGGAGGGTGGACTCTCTCCATTTTACCATTAATGAAAAGCTTCTTATAGTCTCACAAATGTTATGACCCTCCATATAATACAAAAAGAAAAACATAGGGCTTTCTCTCACATGCTCTCAACGCACGTTAGCTAACGTACGCTGATCGCGGCTGCCATGGGGAGAGGCCGGGGTCGTGGATGAGGAAGATCAAAGAAATCACCTTTTATTGCTTTTGGCAGCTCAATAAGTACTAATTCTCAACCTAGGAAATCAATTCCACCCCAAGCAAAAGAGACGATAACACTTGAGCAACAAATGACGGAGATGATTACGAGTGAAGAAGGATCATCTTCAATTGCTACTGGAGCGATGAATCACAGTGCATCGGAGACAATAGGGCAAGCTGATAATGTTGTTGTAGCTAGATCTGGAGAGAAAACTAATGGAACAGTAGCCATGGCTAACCCTAAACAGAGTATTGATGACACTAATTTAGCAAAGAAAAGGAAAAATGCAAAGGAGTTGAACAAAGATAGTAATGAGACCACGTATCCTAAAATTGGTAATGAAATCCCTAAGGAGCAGACTAATACTACAAACTGAATCGAGGCCACTGTAAAAATCCATGAACAGACAATTCCAGCAGTAATCCCCTCGCATAGCAGAGAAGGGCCAAAAACCTGGGTGAACTTGTTTCAGCAGAATCAAGCGGATACACATGGCATGACACTTCGATACGCACCTCCTCAAATTTTTGATGGGCAACTAGTAGTGAAACTAGAACTTCATGCGAAGAAGAGGAGAAATGGAGTGCGACAATATTTGCGTATATAATTGGGGACAATCCTGGTTATAATAAAATGAAGAGATGTATTGCACAACATTGGATAGATATTACTGAACATGAATTGTTCTTACATGATGATGGTTATTATGGGATTAAGTTACAATCGATGGTTATATGCACAAAGTGTTCTATGATGAGCCACACACCATCAACAATAAACCAATAATTCTAAAGCGATGGAAACCTGATTTTGATTTAAGCCAGGATCTCCTAGGCGATATCCCTCTATGGGTTATACTCCCTAATATCTATGAGTTGCTGGGGTACTGAATCTCTAAGTAAGATCGACAGTGCAATTAGAAAACCTTTGTTTGCAGATGAATGCACTACCAAGCAAACAACAATCTTTTATGCGAGGATACTGATATAAGTCAATATAACAAAGACCCTGCCTACAGAGATAACTATTATGGATCCTAAAGGCAGAAAATTTTAATAGCAGTTGATGTATGAGTGGAAGCCTAACTATTGTGAGAAATGCCAGATGATTGGGCACATATTCCCTGCTCAGCAAGGGCCTAAAATGCAGCAGAATGAGCAAGCAAAATGAAGAAGAGAAAAAAAGAAAGTAACATATGAATGGAGATATAAAGGACTAGTGGGGGTTGAAACAACCAACAAAGTGAACCAGTCACAGACTCCCACAACATAACAAGTACATGTTAGCTTAGGAGTGGTACACAGGAAGATAATTTGTCACATGAGACTAGAAAGATCCATGAGATTTTCGGACATGAGGCTACAAGAATGAGATTAGCAGGTAAGGGCAACGGGGTGGAAAGCCCAATGATAAACTTAGAAATTTTTCCTTTACTATCATTCCGGTAAATAGGAATAGTCTTCATAAAGGCTCTATGAATATCGGTATGAGCTCCTCTGTACCTCATGACAGAGGTGGGAGCACTCACAAGACTATATAACTTGGTTAATATGGAATGTCAAGGGCATCAATAAGTGGTACAAGCAGAAAGAGCTTAAGTACTATCTAAAAGCTAAAAACATAAAGCTTGTTGGTATCATAAAACCTCGAGTTAAGGAACATAATATGAAGAAAGTATTCTCCCATACTGCCCATGACTGGGAAAATTTGCCCAATTACACAAGTGCAACTAATGGGAGAATTTAGATAATATGGGATCCCAGATACAATAAAGTTACTCTAATTAGAGCAGAAGCACAAATTGTTCATTGCCTAGTTAATAGAATCATAGAAGATCAGGAATGTCAACTTACAATAGTATGTGGATACAACACTATTGAGCAGAGGAAACAATTGTGGCATAACCTGATTGAGATTGGACATGGGGTCAACAAACCATGGATCCTTGGAGGAGATTTCAACTCTGTATTGCAGCTTCAATACACGATCAATGGAAATCCAGTAAACCTTGCTGAGGTTCATGACTTCAGAAAGTGTATTCAAGATTTAGGTATTAATGAATTGGCATGGGGATGGGATTACTACACATGGTCTAACAAATAAGATGGAATGGATAAAATGTGGAGCAAAATCGATAGATTGTTTGGAAACTATGAATGGATGATGCAATGGGGACACATCATCACTATATATGATATTCATTTCATATCTTTTCATGCTCATCTTGAATCTCACAGTAGACTAGGGCAACATGATAATTCCTTTTAAGTTATTCAATGTGTGGGATGAACATGAAACCTTCCTAAGTATTGTACAACAAGTTTTGAACCAGAGAGTGTACAGGTGGACAATGCAGGACATCTGGCTGAAATTGAAGATACGCAGACCATTACTTAGGAAACTTAATATTGAAGAGTTTAAATTCATCAGATAGAGGATTGATACTTCTAGGAATGAACTTCTCATAGTTCAAAAGAGCATTAATGCTAGTTGTACTGATGAGCTTACTGAGAAGGAGAAGAATATTATCCAAAGCCTAGAAAAATGGGATATGCTAGAAGAAGGAGCCTTAAGACAAAAAGCTAGAGCTAAATAGATAAAATTAGGTGACTCTAATACAAGGTATTTTACAATTGTGATAAAGGAAAGGGTCCTCAGGAAGCATATCCAAGAACACGCACGTGTAGGTTGTAGACTAACTGATCCAGAAGCTATAAAAGTGGAGATTGTTGATTTCTATAATACCGCTGATGGGTGATGCTGCTCACTCACTACCTGCAATAGACAAGTTGGTATTACAAAAAGGATCAAGGCCTTCACAACAACATAGAATGGAACTTTGTAAAGATGTAACTGAGGAAAAGATCTATGAAGGACTATGCTCCATTGGAGAAGATAAAGCACCAGGAGTAGATGGCTACAATACATGTTTTTTCAATAAGGCATGGCCTGTTATCAAAGAGGAAGTCATAAAAGTTGTGTTAGGTTTTTTTGCTACAAGCAGGATGTACAGAGCTATCAATTGCACTGCCATCACATTAGTGCCCAAGACATCCAGGCCTAAAACTGTAATGAAGTTTCGACCAATTTTCTGTTGCACTGTGCTATACAAGATCATTTCTAAGGTTCTGGCAGCTCGACTACAAGATTTCATCCTCATTGTTATCAATGAGGCTCAGGTTGGATTCATTCCAAGGAGAAGAATTGCAGACAATATATTCCTAGCTCATGAACTAGTGAAGGCCTACTCTAGAAAACATATCTCACCTCGATGCATGATCAAGATAAACATTCAGAAAGCTTATGATTCTGTGGAATGGCCATATATAAGACAAGTCATAGAATAGATGGGGTTCCCTTAGTTATTTACCTCTTGGATAATGGAATGCATTCAAACTGTCAACTACTCTATCATTGTTAATGGGGAGCCAACAACTCCCTTTAATGCTACTAAAGGATTAAGACAAGGCGATCCAATGCCAATTTTCTTATTTGCGATTGTAATGGAGTTCATCAGCATAAATCTTAGTTGTCTTAAGGAAGTTACAGAGTTCAAATATCACCCTTGATGTGCTAAGCTGGGGATAACTCACCTTAGATTTTCTGATGATCTACTGCTATTTACCAGAGGTGATATCAATTCTATAAAGACAATTCAACAGAATTTCTACAATTCATCAGGTATCTGGACTACGGGCAAACATGAACAAGAGTGAAATCTATTTTGGTGGAGTTCCTACAGAGCATAAGCAACAGATTTTGTAGCACTTAAGGATTCACAACTGGAGAATTAACCTTCAAGTATCTTGGAGTTCCATTATCTACAAAGAAACTCAGTATACTGCAGTGGAACCCCTTCTAGACAAAATGACTACAAGGATCACTTCTTGGACTGCAAAGGCATTGTCCTATGAAGGGAGGGTGCAATTAGTACAAAGTGTATTATTTGGAATTCAGGCTTTCTGGGCTCAAATGTTTGTGATACCTACCAAGGTGGTCAAGTTGATTGAAGGAATATGCAGATCATATATCTGGTTAGGTAGCAATGTAATTACCAAAAAAACTTTGGTTGCATGGGATAGAATGTGTCTGCCCAAGGATGGAGGTGGACTCAATATCACCAATCTAAGGATTTTGAATCGTGCAGAAATAGATAAAACTTGTTGGGATTTGGCACATAAGCAGGATAAACTACGGATTCGATGGATGCACACATACTATATCAAGGGGCAGGATAAACTATGGACTGCAAGCTTATTGGATGGTTAAGAAAGTGTTTGAGGCAAAAAAAAGTTCTAGAGAATCAACAGTATATGCAGTCACACAAGAAAAGTTTAATCATGCAAATATATTTGACCCTGCTTGGTGATTACAGTCGAGTGGAATGGAAGTTTATTATTTAGCAATGCAGCGCGAAAAAAGCTAAATTCTCAATGTGGCTCATGATGCATGGAAAGCTATTAACTTCTGATAGGTTGTGTAAATGGGAACTCAATGTGGATACACAATGTGTACTTTGTCAAAGGCAGGAGGAAAATAAAGAACACTTATCTATGAAGTGAGAGTACACTAAAAGTGTTTGGAACAAACTACTTCAATGGATGCAACTTCAATGCCCTAGAACCAGAGATTGACAGCAACATAACCACTGGATCATCACATGTTCTAAAGGAAAATCTTAGCCGACACAAGTGTTCAAGATAGTATTTGCAGAAGCTGTGTATCATATTTGGATTGAAAGGAACCTCGGAGTCTTTGAGCAGAGAAGAAGACAATACGAAGAAGGTTGCTTATATATACAACGCACGAATGCTACCTGGATCCAGAATCTATCTGCATAGTCTTCAGTTTGAATAGTTTATTTTTGTCTTTCTGGCATTTCTTTAGTAGATATTGGTTAGAACTTAGTTGGAATGGGTGTGTAGTATCCTGTAGTCACTTAATGAGATAGACAACAGTGTGAACTTAGCTATGAAAATGTAAATATTTCTTTGGTGATTAATAAAATTATGTTTGTTACCAAAAAAAATGTTATGACCCCGCCAATGTTTTATCCTTTGAACTTTTAAAATCACAAGTTTCAACTATTTTTCTCTTCTCGTAAACTCTGTGCCGAGTCAACTATGTTATATTAATTGAAATGGAGAGAGTAATATATATATTTAATCATGTTAAAGTGTTATAAATGTTTTAGGATACACTTCAATTTTCATTAGACTACGATTCCTTTCCACCCCCAACCCCCCTCCCCCCTCTCTTTTCATCTATAGTTCTTCAAATGTAATATATTCTTGTTCTATCCTTGTAATATTTGGTTGAACACATATAATCTTTAACTATTAATTAAAATGTGCAATTTTGAGCCATCTGCTAGTGAATATTTATAAAATTAACAAATTATTAATTAAAAATTTAATCCCTTAATTATTTATGGACTATGCTAAATTTGTATAGTTACTTCATATTTGAAGACAAGTTTTTCAAGTTCATGATCAGACGCAAAATCTTATTAATCAGTCAAAATATCATGTCCTCTCCAAATACTCCTAATAGAAACTGTCACGACCCGATTTACCCTTCGAATGGTCCCGTGATGACACCTAGTCTCTATGACCAGGTAAGCCTAAATTTGCGAAAAAATAAATGCAATATAATAAATGAAACAAAAAAGAAGAAAAGGACACATAACACAGCCGCTCGGCATGTACAATTTCACTTTCCAAAACTCGGAATGTCACATCAGTCACAAGCTCTGTACTAATAGTAGCTCTATACAATGAAGTAGCAGAAATACATAAGTCATCTATGTTTATACTAGATTAGAAGATGACTCGTGGGATTCTACGGACGCGGCAGAATTACCTCGCGGTCTCCTTGAAGCTGCTAAGTGACTCCTAGCCACGAAACGGAGTGCTGGTACCTGGATCTGCACACGAAAAATATGTGCAGGAAAGGGCATGAATATTCCACAATTGGTACCCAGTAAGTACCAAGCCTAACCCCAGTCAGGTAGTGACGAGGTCAGGTTAAGGCTCTACTGGATTTTTATAAGAAAAACAGTCTAAAAATAGTACAGAAAGATATAAAAAGAAGCTAAGGTAAAACAATAGAAACAATTCAGCTGAAAGTAAAACAGTAATAGGGAGCCCTTGGCTCAGCACAAGTGTCACACGGTGGAATCTCCCGGGATACGCCCCGTAGTTCCAAATGTAAATATGCAATGCAGTACAAGGGGAAAGCTCCCAGAATACGTTTGTAGTCCCAATTTAAAAATTTACTTGCAATTATTAGCTTATTCTTTGGTTATCAGACACCCGTATTCTTCTTAAAATAGTTTTGGCAAAGAATCTAATTCTTTGGTTAAACAAATATGCCCTGTAGTTCCAAATGTAAATATGCAATGCAGTACAGGGGGAAAGCTCCCGGAATACGTCCGTAGTCCCAATTTAAATATGCAATACAAGGGGAAAGCTCTTGGAATACGTCTGTAGTCCCAATTTAAATATGCAATGCGAATGAATGCCAGAAATGGTGTATTTAAACAATTCAGCAAATGTATCAAATAAAGACTAACTAACATGGTACACATTATATCAAATAGGGAATTTAGGTAAAACATGTAGGCATGCTTCTTCCTAATTTAAACTACACAAGTAACATGTAGAATAGTGAAATAGAAGTAAAATGATTTATGGCATGGATAGGAAAAATGGAATTTAGCAACAATAGTCTGTGTACGCACTCGTCACCTCACGTACACGGCGCCCATATAACAAAACAATATAAAAAACAACCTAAAGGGAAGTCCCCAACACAGAGTTAGGCAAGCCACATACCTTGACTGCGCTACTCAACTCAAAACCACGCTCTTGCCACGAGTATCCGACTCCGAATGGCCCAAATCTATTCAATTCGATTGTATAATGTAAATATCACTTTAAGGAATCAAAATAGCTAATAAGTTCGAAGCTAATACGCGAAATAAGGAAAATTACCCAAAAAGTCACTCGGGCCCACGTCTCGGAATCGGGTAAAAATCATATATTCCGAAAACCCATTCACTCACGAACTCACTCGAACAAGAATCATCAAAATCCGACGTGAAAATCTCCCTAAATTCTCAGATTTCTACTTGGGGAACTTTAATCCTATTTTCATGATTTTCACCCAAATTCATGATTTTCAAAACCCATTGATAATCGCCAAACCGAGCTCTAAATCGTTTTTAGGAGATATGAATTTCAAACCCAATTTTGTATAAACAGCCCAGGGATTCTGTACCTGCGACTCTTGGACCTCACATGCGGTTCCGCACCTGCGAAAAATCCACCGCAGGTGCGAAAACTCATTAACATGACTGGGGTCGCACCTGCGGAACCGAGACCCGCACCTGCAAACACTGGTTGGCCCAGACCGCACCTTTGAAGCCCCTGCCTGCACCTGCGTGTCCGCACCTGCGGCTCCCCATCCGCAGGTTCTAGACACCAGAACCAACAATGGTTCTGCTGGTTTCTAAGTTCAAAAATCACCCGTTGAGCATCTGAAACATCGCCGAGGCCCCCGGGACCTCAACCAAACTTACCAACCAGTCCTAATACCTTATCCAAACTTATTCAGGTCTTCAAAACACATCACCTAACATCAAAATCACCAATTATGCATGAATTCAGGCCTAAGAACGTATGAAATTTCCAAAATCCACAACCGATGCTGAAACCCGTAAAAACTAGTCCGAATGACCTCAAAATTTACACACATGTCATAAATGACACTACGAACCTGCTGCCGCTTCCGGAATCCCATTCCGAGCCCGATATCAAAATTTCACCTATCGGCCGAAATCGCTGAAATTCTAACTTTCGCCAATTCAAGCCTAAATCTACTACATACCTCACAAACACATTCTGAACATGATCCTAACCTCGAAATCCCCCAACGGAGCTAACGGAGTCAACGGAATCCCATTTCGGATCCGTCTTCACACAATTCCAACTACGGCCCGTTTTCTGAAGCTTAAATTCACATATAAGGACTATGTGTCCAAAAACCCTCTGAAATTCACAACTAAACTTTCCGACAAGTCCCAAAAGCATAAATAGACCTGGGAGAAGCAGTTATTAGGGGATCGGGGTGCTAACTCTCAAAATGGCTGATCGGGTCGTTACATTCTTCCCCTCTTAAGAAAAGCGTTCGTCCTCGAACGAGTATAGAGTCATATCTGAAGCTGTGAAAAGATGAGGGTAATGACTACGCATATCCTGCTCGGTCTCCCAAGTCACCTCCTCGACTGGCTGGCCCCTCCACTGAACCTTTACTGAGGCAACATTCTTTGACCTGAGCTTTCTGACGTGCCTATCCAATATAGTTACTAGCTCCTCAACATATGACAAATCTTTGTCCAACTGGACTGAACTGAAATCCAAAACATGAGTCGGGTCACCGTGATATTTCCAGAGCATAGAGACGTGGAATACCACATGAACTCCTGCTAGGTTGGGAGGCAAGCCCAACTCATAAGCAACCTCCCCAACCCGCTGCAATACCTCAAAAGGGCCAATAAATCTCGGACTCAGCTTACCCTTCTTCCTGAACCTCATGACTCCCTTCATAGGCAATACCCGAAGCAAAACCCGATCACCAGTCATAAATGCCAAATCACGAACCTTCCGGTCCGCATAACTCTTCTGTCTGGACTGATCTGTGCGAAGCCTCTCCTGAATCACCTTTACCTTGTCCAGGTCATCCTGGACCATATCTGTACCCGACAATCGGGCCTCGCCTGGCTCAAACCATCCCACGGGATACCTGCACCGCCTACCATACAAAGCCTCATATGGTGCCATGTGAATGCTGGACTGGTAACTATTATTATAAGCAAACTCTGCAAGTGGCAAGTATTAGTCCCATGAACCCCCAAAATCCATCATACAGGAACGAAGCATATCCTCAAGAATCTAAATCGTGCTCTCGGACTGCTCGTCCGTCTGAGGGTGAAAGGTTGTACTCAACTCCACCCTGGTGCCTAACTCCTACTGAACGACTCTTCAGAACTGTGAAGTGAACTATGTACCTCTGTATAGATATTGGAATACCGTGGAGGCGAACAATCTCCCTAATATAAATCTCAGCCAACCTCTCGGAGGAATATGTAGTCAACACTGGAATGAAATAGGCTAATTTGGTCAGCAGATCCACGATCACCCAAATAGCATTTAACTGTCTCAAAGTCCGAGGGAGTCCAACCACAAAGTCCATGGTGATCAGCTCCCACTTCCACTCTGGAAGCTCAATCTGCTGAAGTAACCCTCCCGGTTTCTAATGTTCATATTTGACTTGCTGACATTTGAGACACTTGGTTACAAACTCCACTATATCCTTTTTCATCCTTCGCCACCAATAGTGTTGTCTCAGATTCTGGTACATCTTAGCGGTACCCGGATGAATGGAATACTGCAAGCTATGGGCCTCTTCAAGAATTAACTCCCGAAGCCCATATACATTAGGCACACAGATCCGACCCTAGATCCTCATCACACCGTCATCTCCTATAGTCACATCCCTGACATCACCTCGCCGAACCCTATCCTGAAGAACCAGAAGGTGGGGATGATCATACTGGCGCTCTCTGATACGGTCATAAAGAGAAGATCGAGCAACCACACAAGCCAAAACCCGGCAAGGCTCCGAAAGATTCAGTCTCACGAACTGACTGGCTAAGGACTGAACATCCAAGGCTAAGGGCCTCTCAACTGCAGAAGATATGCCAAACTCCCCAAACTCCCCGTCCGGTGACTCAAGGTGTCGGCCACCACATTGGCCTTCCCCGGGTGGTATAATATAGTGATGTCATAGTCCTATAGTAACTCCAACCATCTCCGCTGGCGCAAATTGAGGTCCTTCTGCCTGAATATATGTTGCAAACTCTGGTGATCAGTGAAAATCTCATAGGGAATACCGTATAAATAATGATGCCATATCTTCGGGGCGTGAACAATCGCTGCCAACTCGAGATCATGAACTGGATAGTTCTTCTCATGCACCTTCAACTTTCTGGACACGTAGGCAATCACCATACCGTCCTGCATCAACACCGCCCCAAGGCAAATCCTCGAAGCATCATAATAGACTGTCTAGGACCTTGAACCCATGGGCAATACCAACACTAGAGTTGTAGTCAGGGCTGTCTTAAGATTCTGAAATCTCTTCTCACTCTCCTCAGTCCTCCTGAACGGAGCACCCTTTTGGGTCAATCTGGTCATAGGTGCTGCAATGGATGAAAATCCCTCCACAAAATGGCGATAGTACCCAGCCAAACCAAGGAAACTACGGATCTCAATGGCTGAAGACGGTCTAGGCCAACTTTGCACCGCCTCCACCCTCTTCGGATCTACCTTGATCCCATCACAAGACACCACATGGCCTAAGAATGCCACAGAATCAAGCCAAAATTCGCACTTAGAAAACTTTGCATACAATTTCGTCTCCCTCAAAGTCTGAAGCACGGTCCTCAAATGTTGCTCATGATCCTCCTAGGACCGAGAATATACCAAGATTTCATCAATGAGCACGATGACAAAGTAGTCAAGATAAGGCCGGAACACACTGTGCATCAAATGCATAAAGGATGTTGGGGCATTGGTCAGCCCAAATGACATGAGAAGATAGTGGCCATATCTGGTCCTGAAGGCTTTCTTCGGGATATCCGGCTCCCGAATCTTCAACTGATGATAGCCAGAACGCAAGTCAATATTGGAAAATACCCTGGCACCCTGTAGCTAGTCAAACAAATCATCAATGTGAGGCAAAGGGTACATGTTCTTCACTGTAGCCTTATTCAGCTGCCGGTAGTCAATACACATACGCATAGAGCCATCCTTTTTCTTCACAAATAATACCAGAGCACCCCCAAGGTGATACACTGGGCCTGATGAAGCCCTTATCCAGAAACTCCTGCAGCTGCTCCTTTAACTCAGGAGGAGCCATGCGAGCCTTAAGAAAAGAAATGACTCGGTGGGGACTATACACTAAGGAACCCCTCCATTATAACCTGGGTAAACTTGGCATAGCCAGCGTCACGGTCTTGGCGTGACAATCAAGAATATCATAATGGGGAGACAACCAGTCCATGCCCAAGATAACATCGAAATCTACCATACTGAGTAATAACATATGAGCCCTGGTCTCAAAACCATTGATAACAATCAAACATGACCTATATACGCGATCCACAATAAGAGAATCTCCCACAGGAGTAGAACCATAAATAGGGGAACTCAAAGAATCCCGAGATACCCCCATATGTGAAGCAAAATAAGAAGACACATACGAATACGTAGAGCCTGTATCAAATAATACTGATGCATCCCTATGACAAACATAGACAATACCTTTGATGACGGAATCTGAAGCAACGTCCTATGAACGAGCTGGAAGGGCATAGTACCTGGCCTAGCCTCCCCCTCTAGGGCGACCTCGACCTCCCTGACCTCCACATCGAGCTGTCTGAGAAGGTGGGGTAGCAACTGGGGCTGGAAGAATAGTTGGAGGACCCGATGGAGCACGTGGGGCCTAATAAGTTTGAGATGGTGCAACCCTCCTAGCTCTGGGGCAATATCTGATCATGTGGTGAGGGTCACCACAACCAAAACAACCCCTCGGAGGAAGTGGAGGCTGGTGCTGACTCTGAACTGGCCTGCTGGACTGGCCGGTGATAGCACCTCGAGCAGGAGGCACATAAGATACTGGTGGTACATAGTAAGGCTCCTGAGGTCTAGGAGGAGCTGGAATACCACTGGCTGCTGGAAGAGCTGAATGAACAGGGAGACTCACAAAACCCCTACCATAGCGTGATGCTGGTGCACAAACTCCCGAAAAATGACCAGTCTCTCGAGACCTCTTGACCTCTCTCTCTTCCCTGTCCCGGGCTAACATACTCTAAATCCTCCGGGTAATACTCACGGCCTGCTGGTAAGCTCTGGCCATACTGGTCAGAATACTGGGGTGGAGTCCATCAATGAAGCGTCGAACCCTCTCTCTGATCGTGGCAGCCAAAGCTGGTGCATGACGAGCCAAGTCACTGAAACGGACTGCATACTCTGACACAGTCATGGTACTCTGGCGTAAGTGCTCAAACTCCACACGCCAAGCATCCCTGAGGCTCTGAGGGACAAACTCAAGCAAAAACATCTTGGAGAACCGATCCCAAGTAAGTGAAGCTGCCTTTTCCGGACTACTCAACTCATAGGCACGCCACCACTGATAAGTCGCTCCCCTCAGCTGGAAAGCAGTGAAAGAAACCCCACTTGTATCCACAATACCCACAGTGTGGAGAATGCGATGACACTCCTCAAGAAAACCCAGAGTGTCATCTGAAGCTAGTCCGCTGAAGTTAGGTGGGTGGTACTTCTTGTACCTCTCAAGTCTGCGATGCTCTGCCTCAAAAATAACTATCCTGGTATCATGCTGAGCTGAATCCGCTGGGGACATAGGAATATACTCTGAAACCTTCCCAATATGGACCCTCTGCTCAGGAGTACGGGCTGCGGGAGTCTGTGGCCCTCCCCCGGCCTAGGATGTAGCTGGAGCTATCGGGAGTAGTCCCGCCTGAGACAGAGTGCTGAAGACGCTCATGAACTGAGCCAAAGTCTCCTGGAGGGCTGGAGTAATAGTAGGGACCTCCTGTGCCCCTCCAACTGTAGCTGTCGGGGGCTCCTCCGTCCCTACTCTCACCGGTGCTCGGGTGGCACCGCGTGCTCATCCTCTACCCCTGCCCCTGCCCCTGCCTCTGGCGGCTCTGGATGGGGGCTCGGGTTCTTGATCGTCAGTACGTTCAGTACGGGTCCTCACCATATGTGAGCAAGAGTAGAATAGAGTTTTAGAATTTTGATGACAGTAACTAGCACGACAAGGAATTCCAAAGAATATGATTGTTCTTAACAGTTACATAGCCTCTTGAAGATAGATACGGATGTCTCCGCACCAATCCGCGAGACTCTAATAAACTGGCTTGTGACTTGTGACTCCTATGAACCTAGACGCTTTGATACCAACTTGTCCCGACCTGATTTACCCTCCGAACGGTCTCGTGATGGCACCTAGTCTCTACGACTAGGTAAGCCTAAATTTGTGGAAAAATAAATGCAATAAATAAATGAAACAAAAAAAGAAAAAGAGGACACATAACACAGCCTCTCGGCATGTACAATTTCACTTCCCAAAACCCAGAATGTCACATCAGTCACAAGCTCTGTACTAATAGTAGCTCTATACAATGAAGTAACAGAAATACATAAGTCATCTATGTCTATACTAGAGTATAAGGGGACTCGTGGGATTCTGCGGACGCATTAGAATTACCTCGCGGTCTCCTCGAAGCTGCTAAGTGACTTTTAGCCAGGAAACGGAGTGCTGGTACCTGGATCTGCACACAGAAAACATGTGCAGGAAAGGGCATGAGTACTCCATAATTGGTACCTAGTAAGTGCCAAGCCTAACCCAGTCAGGTAGTGACGAGGTCAGGTTAAGGCTCTACTAGATTTTTATAAGAAAAACAGTCTAAAAATAGTATAGAAAGATATAAAAAGGAGCTAAGGTAAAACAGTAGAAACAATTCAGCTGAAAGTAAAATAGTAACAAGGAGCCTTTGTCTCAGCACAAGTGTCACACGGTGGAATCTCCTGGGATACTGTATTGCTAAAAAAGAGCTTCACATGTGTAATAATTGTGTTGACTCAGTAGTCTATGTGGAACAATAAAAACATGACAACTGGACAAAACTTCATGAAGAGGTACGAGGCAAAGAGGCACGGAATAGCATATCCACAGGAGAATCAGATACGAGAATCTTAAACTAATTAAGGAGATGAAGAGGCGTGGACAACATGAATCTGGGTAGAATAAAGGGCATATTCGAAGATCTTCAATAAATGAGCCAAACGTTACATAACCTTCACGCAACAATTACGGTTAATCATTGTAACGTTACATTAATGCCATTATTAGTCATTAATGCTCAATTATTGAAAAGGGCAGACGTTATATTAAGAAATTCCCTATATAAGGGATTAAAATATAACTTGTAAGGACACATTCGAACTACTATTGCAATATACTTTCTTTTTGTGCATCTTACTGCTTTCCAATTACAAATTTACTTGCAATTATTAGCTTATTCATTGGTTATCGGAAACCCGTGTTCTTTTTAAAATAGCTTTGGCAAAGAATCTAATTCTCTGGTTAAACAAATTGGTTCCGTTGCCAGGAATCTGATAATCTTTGTTTACTTTCAAACTACAATCTCTGAATTATGTCGAACGCCAATGACAATAATCAATAGAGAATTGGAACTCCAGTTCCATCACCTTCGGGAACCCCACGGGGCTCAAGGGAGCATTCCCCAGACAGATCCACGGCTCAAAACAATAATAACAACGCAAATGAACAAACAGGAGAACAAGATCAGGTGAAGCAAATGGTTGGTGAATACGTGACTCAAGCTTTACAAGCTTTCATGAGAGAATTACCAGCTGCATCACCTGCGCCACCTCCTAACAACACCGTAATTATGGAAAACCCACAATTTGGGTTAGCAAACTTAGGAAGCGGAGACGCTCTAAATAAGTCCCTTGAAGCGAGACCAGGTATGTCCAATAACCCAGAATTACAATCTTTATTACTGACCTTACAGAAACAGGTGAAGGAACAAAACGATCGGATTGAGCAAATCCCTGGAGTACCACCTGTCATTAAAGGCATTGATGTTGATATATATTCTCAACAACCTTGGAAGCCAAGTGCAACACCCTTGCCTATCCCCAATAAATTCAAAATGCTTGATATTCCCAAGTATGACAGGACAACTAATCCTCGTGATCACGTAACTGCTTTTACCACCGGAGTAAAAGGCAACGACCTGGCTAAATAAGAAATTGAGTCGGTCCTAGTCAATAAGTTCGGAGAAACACTCACCAAAGGAGCATTAACATGGTAGTCCCTTTTACCCGAAAATTCTATTGAATCTTTTGCTCAGCTTGCAGATTCTTTTATTAAAGCGCATTCCGGTGCGTAAAAAGTTGAAAAAAGAATGGAAAACATATTCAAAATAAAACAAGGAGACGCGGAGTTGCTTCATGAATTTGTAGACAGGTTTCAACGAGAATGAATGCTGCTACCAAGGGTACCTGACAATTGGGAAGCCATGGCATTTGCAATCAATTTAAATGATAGGAGTTCTGAAGCCACGAGGAAACTCAAGGAAATCTTGAGGGAATTCCCTTAATATAACATCTTCCCCTATATAAGGGAATAAAATGTAACTTGTAAGGAAATCCGAACTGCGAATACAATACACTTTACTTTTCTGTGCAACATACTATTGTCTTTGTACTTTCCACGGTGATGGTATTATTGGGAGGTGGTGTCAATGGTGCTGGTGAAGCTGCCGGTAATCCCCTTGCAAATTCTTGCATAGCCTGGCTCACATATTCTGCAATCATTTGCTTCACCTGATCTTGTTCTACCGTTTGATCATTTGTCATTGTTGTTGTTGTTGTTGT
Source organism: Nicotiana undulata (assembly GCA_005239495.1). Lineage (NCBI taxonomy): Eukaryota > Viridiplantae > Streptophyta > Magnoliopsida > Solanales > Solanaceae > Nicotiana > Nicotiana undulata. Next base: position 16,162 of record ML267636.1, read on the forward strand.
TGTTGTTGTTGTTATTGTTGTTGGATCTTTCTTGGGATTGCTCCCTTGAACCTCCTGGGGATGAAGGAGGTGATGGAGTACCATTTCTTTGCTGGTTATTGTCGTTTGAGACCGACATATTTCAGAGGATATCGTGTGAAAATAAACAAAGATTATCAGATTTCCGGTAACGGAACCAATTTGTTTAACCAAAGAATTAGGTCCTTGGACTAAAGCTATATTTAGGATGAACACGGGTTTCTGATAACCAAGGAAATAATGATAAGTGAGAAAGAGTAAGTAAAAAGACAATAGTATGTTGCACAGAAAAGTAAAGTGTATTGTATTCGCAGTTCGGATGTCCTTAAAAGTTTCATTTTATTCCCTTATATAGGGAATTTCCTTAATATAACGTCTTCCCCATGCAATGATGGCACATTAATGACTAATTATAACATTAATGTAACGTTACAAAGAATAACTGTAACTGCTGCGTGAAGGTTGTGTAACGTGTGAGTCATTAACTAGAGATTTCTGAATCTGCCCGTAGCTCTATCCAGATTCATTCTGACCGTGTCTCTTCCTTGTCTCAATCAGGTTGAGTTTCTCGTAGCTGATTACCCCGTGGGTATACTGTGTCGTGCCTCTTTGCTCCGCACCTCTTTATAGAATCATATCCAGCCGTCGTGTTTTCCTTGGTCCACGTAACCGGCTGAGTCAGCAAGAATTATCATATGTGTGAAGCTCTTTTTTACCAATACAGGCATCGTACCCGAGGACAAGAAAGCAGCTCAAGCGCTTCGCCGAAAAGCTGCTTGGTACTGCCTCATTCGCGACACATTATACCGCAAAATATTTGAGGGTCCCTTAGTTAAGTGCCTCGGACCCAATCAAACAGAGTTCATTATGAAGGAGGTGCACGAAGGACGCTGCGGAAACCACTCAGGAGCAAGATCCTTAGTTAAAACCCTAATCAGAGCAGGGTATTATTGGCCCAAAAAGGAAGAAGAGGCCGTGAGTTTCGTGACTAAATGCGAAAAATGTCAGCGATTTGCTAACAACATGCATCGACCAGTGGAGCTACTTTACCCAGTAATGTCGTCATGGCCATTCATGAAATAGGGTATGGACATAGTGGGGGCCCTTCCCCCAGGTAAAGAAAGGTATGATTCTTACTCGTCTTAACTGATTATTTCACAAAGTGGGTAGAGGAAGAAGCTTTTAAACAGGTGCGAGAGAAAGAAGTGAAGAGCTTCATATGGCGAAATATAATATGCCGCTTTGGAATACCAAAGGAAATCGCATGTGATAACGGCCCACAATTTATAGGCTCACAAATCACAGAATTCTTCGAAAGCTGGCAAATCAAAAGAATCACTTCATCACCATATCACCCCGTGGCTAATGGGCAAGCCGAGTCAACCAACAAAGTCATCGTTAGCAACCTGAAGAAACGGTTGGAAAAAGCCAAGGGAAACTGTCCAGACAAACTACCAGCGGTATTATGGGCTTACAGGACTACCACAAAAACAGCTACGGGAGAAACTCCATTCGCGCTTGTTTACGGTGCAGAAGCTTTAATACCCGTGGAAATTGGCGAACCAAGCATAAGATTCACAACAACAACGGAATAATCAAACAACGCCGAGTTGAGGACAAATCTGGACCTGCTCGAACAAAGAAGAGAAGCTGCACTAATACGTATGGCAGCCCAAAAACAAATTATAGAGCTATACTACAACAGAAAATCTCACCTCAGATATTTCAAGATTGGGGACTTCGTCCTTAAGAAAGTCTTCCAATCAACGAAGGAAGCTGGTGCCGGAAAGCTAAATCCAAATTGGGAGGGACCTTACAAAGTCCGTGGAATTGCTAGAAAGGGCGCTTATGAGCTCGAGGCTATGGACGGAAGAATCCTACCAACCAGTTGGAATATTTTTCATCTGAAGAAGTACTACTTCTAAGTAAAAGGAATACTCCCGGTCAGGTATCATTACGTTCGATATTACTTTTGTACAGTTAAAATTATACTAACCATTTTAGATGATACGCAAAAAGATACCCGTCACCAGATTATGATATTAGACCTGCAAAGACACGAGGAAGTAACTAAAATCCCGGTCTAGTGTTACAACTTTCTGATAGACGTTTTAAAGGGTTAAGCAGTCATCATCTAACAACTATATACCTTCGAGTCCCGTATGTTTTTCCTTTTCAGAAAACGGACCACAAGGAAGGAACAGTCAAGTGCTCGAGATTTCATCCTTCAAAGCTCAAACACTTGGGGGCTATACAGTATGGAGGGAAAAGATGGATCAAAGAAGACTATCAAAAAAGTCAAAGCTCAAGCCTGAAGATCCATCTTCCCAGCAAGTCCAGTACTATGAGCAGAATAAAAAAAAGCCAAAGACTCAAAATACAAAACCTGATTCAAAAACCTGAGAAAACATATTCGTAAATGTAAACGAATGTTTCAAAAACATATTCGTAAATATAAACGAATGTTCAGGTTAAAGGCAGAATATTAGTTACGGGTAGAAATGCACATCTTTGTACTTATTCAAAAACTGTTGTAACGGAAAACAGTTACGGATGAAAAATCATTATCCTTGTACTTATTCAGAAAACTGTTATGAATGAAAATAGTTACGAATGAAAAATCATTACCCTTGTATACATTTAAAACTGTTATCAATAAAAACAATTATGCGTAAAAATTCATACCCTTGTATTTAAAACTATTATAAACGAAAATAGTTATCCCCTTGTACTAATTCAAAAAATTGTTACAAAATAAAACAGTTACGAGTGCAAGTTTATATCAAATCTGTTAAAAGAAAACAATTGCAAAACGATTTATAGACGATACACAAACACATGTGAAATGTTATGATAGTTCAATGCAAAAACTGTCTTCAAAACATTGTTAAAGAAAAACATGTGAAAATTCCTATCTCTCTTTTGTATATTTACACCATTATGAAGTTGAGACGTCTTCTTCATTAAGTGTCGATCAAAAAGGTCCCTCTTTCATAAACCGTGCCTATTACGAAAAGGTACGAGTAATCTGAGCATTTTATAAATGCAAAACTTAGAGGTAAAACCGAAAACCTCAAGAATAAAGCATGCAAAGACTTAAAGAGTGAAATAAAAACTCAAAGGAAACTAAAGTCATATTGATATTGATATTGATATACTAACGGCAAAATAAACTAAGTGTTGACTTAGTCGAAGCCGTATTAATTTTTACATTGGTTTTCCCTAAGTTGTCAGTAGGGGACATACAAAGGATCCAATCTTTACCCCCGATGGGACCGGGGGTAACCACCAATTGATAAAATAAGAAAATAAAAGAGAACCAAGTTCTTAAACTTTTTCAGATGGGGGGTTGTCTTCACTGGCAGGAGGAGCGGCTTGAGATGAACAGACACGAGCAGCAGGGACCTCAACCTCTGGGGAAGAAACATTTTGACTTTGCTGAGACTTCTCAATAGTCTCTTTGGTTTTAGCAATTTCAGCTTCCAAGTCAAAACCCTCTTGGCCCATTTCCGTCAATGTGTCAAGACGGAAGTTCAGATAAGCCCATCTAACATCAACGACTGATTTGTCTTCAAGAGCTTCATAATCTTTCTCCACAGCTCAACTTCAGCTCTTAATTCGTCCATTTCAGCCACGACAACAGCATGTGAGGCCTTTAAAGGAGCGAGGGACCTTTCCAGAAGTTGGACCTTCTCCAAAGAGTTACGGAGATCTTCTTGGGTTTTGAGTGAGCGATTGAACAAGTTCACCAGAATACTCCTCCTTCTGGTCCAATAAGACCTTCAGGCTCCTAATCTCCTCAGAGGCACGAGAAAGCTGCTCTACAAATGAAGACTCTAAGACATTATTGTCCTTGCCTGCCTGGTTCGAAGACGCCTTCTCAACGGCCAATTCTGCTGCCATCACCCTAATTTGCTGCTCCAAGGTACATTTTTCTTCCCCCACTGCCTCCTTTTCAAGTTCCAGACTCTCGTACTGCTCCTTCTAATTATCCGCCTCAATACGGAAATCCCTTTTTGCCTGCTCCGTTTGGGAAACCCTCTTCATTAACTCTGTGCCTATAAGATTGATCTACAAAAGGAGATAAATTAGATACGGTAAGAATGTATATGAACACATGCAAAGGAGAACAAATTTTACCTTTAAAGAAGAGTGCACAATTTCATTTACCCAATTAAGGGAACCATGGCTTTCCAACTTAGCTTTCTCAGTCGGACCTATCAATGGTTTCAACCATACGTCAGCCTGGCCTGAATTTTTGAAGAGGCTACCCATTGTTGGAACCTCTATCACCACCTGCCTCATCTCCCCCCTGCTAGCAGACCCTACTTCTGCAGCAGAAGGCACGGAAGCGGGGATAGATGAAGGAGCCACGGGCAGAGAAGTCTGAGAGGTAGAAAAATCCACGTGGGCAGAAGCAACAAAAGGAGCGGGAATAACCATAGGAGCAGAAATTATAACCGGAGTAATTGAGGGAAGTTCTTTAAGAGCAGAAGGAGAGAAAACAACAATGGGAGCTTCCTCAGCAATTGTACCAAAACCTTCACGGAACAGGAGATCAACTGATTCACGAACAGGAGAGGGAGTTGCATCCTCAGGGGCAGACAATTCAGATTTAGGCACGGGAGGGTCAATGACAGGTGCAGACTCGTCGTCGGAGACCACCTTCCTCTCGCGTGACCTATGGACCAGCGAACCCTCCTCTTTCTCCTCATCCTCCAAGGTCCTGGACCCACTTGCTTTTCTTTTTGATGAGGAGGAACCAGAAATGATCTCCTGGGCCTTCGCCAGGGACAACTTTGGAACAGAGACATCTGCAGCAGAAACTCCACGAGTAGGAAACCCTACCAAATGAAAGGGATCAAATAAAGCTCAAAAAAAGGAAGAAGTAAAAACATGAAACTTCGCTTACCGTGAGTCTTAACTTTCCAACCAAACCTCCCAGAGAGGTATTTCCACGAACGATGTTCTAACGGAGCAATCAACAAAAGTTTTTCTACCCAATCGCGTAATCCGGAGACACTTTCAACGGTTCACATGATTGCTGCAAAGAAGAGAAACAATTAAGGTACTAATAAAGGATAAAAAATAAAAGGAAAGGAATGTGAGCAAAACTGTACTCACGTGCAAGATTCCACTTCTCAGGGAAGGGAAGATTTTCTTCCCCTACTAAACCAGCAGTAGGAACAGCAACATACCGGAGGTACAACAATCACCCTCGGTCTTTATCATCATTAGGAATCACTAACACCCTTTTACTCCTAGCTGCGAGAGTAAACACTCCTTGGCGGAACATCATCGGACAATAGAGGTGAATAAGATGATAAAAAGTAAAGGGGACCGAAGCTAAATTGGCCAAATATCTAAAGCACGTGACAACTCGCCACAGTAGAGGACCGACTTATCCCAGACAAACTTGGAAAAATCGACAAAACTCGATAATAACGGGGTCGATGGGAGGCTTGAATCCTAATGTGAAAGGATATGTATAAACAAAAGAATACCCAGTCTTGTAAGAGGTTATTCTTTGATTACTATTGGGAACAACAAAAGGAAAATCAGGCTTCCAATAATACTCCCTGCGTACGAAAGATATTAAATCCTCAGTTATTTGGGTAGGGTACACATCAGCACCTTCGAGAGAGCACATTGAAGAAAGCTATTCTTTTAAGGCCTGACTATCCCTAGCAAAAGAAAACTCCGCAGGTACTATCTCGTCGACCCTCGATTCACGCAAAGGTTCATTATGTTCTTTACCTTTTGATGAAGATCTAGAAGCCCTAACCCTTGGAGAAGATAAAGAAATGGAAGACCTAGAAGAAGATAGGGGAGTAACATGAGAAGAAGAGGAACCCCTGGGAGGAGTAGAACCTAAACTCCTAAGCATGCCGCCTCTCCTACTTCGCGTCGAAGAAGAAGAAGGGGTCAAATCATCTACATTAATGACTCTCTTAGATTGCTGGTCTGAAGAAGATATATTTACAAAGACAAAGAATTTGCAAACAAATAATGAAGGTTATAAGTTTTTCGTAAAAGTAAAGAAAGGGAAAGGGGTATTTATACTCGAAGGAAACCGTCAAAAAATGGAAAAACCAGTGATGTAAAAGTCATAATTGAAGCTGTCACTTCGTGACTGATGCAGCCGCAAAAAGCCCTAAAAGGCACTGAACAATTGCAGAACCAACCCGGAATGCCACGTGGCACGGGCATTAAATGGAAGTGACAAGCGACGCCTGCGTTCAGAGATGGATGCAATGTTACGAGTGAAGCGGCGGCAAAATATTCCCTCCATAAATGAGTATCCACTTACCAAGTATTAATCGATAAATAAATGATAAGTGGGGGGACTATCTGTATTGGTAAAAAAGAGTTTCACACGTGTAATAATTGTGATGACTCAGCAATCTATGTGGAACAATGAAAACATGACAACTGGACGAAACTTCATGAAGAGGTACGAGGCAAAGAGGCACGGAATAGCATATCCACAGGAGAATCAGATACGAGAATCTTAACCTAATTAAGGAGATGAAGAGGCACGGGCAAGATGAATCCGGGCAGAATAAAGGGCAGATTCGGAGATCTTCAATTAATGAGTCAAATGTTACATAACCTTCACGTCATTATTAGTCATTAATGCTCAATTACTGAAAAGGGCAGACGTTATATTAAGAAATTCCCTATATAAGGGAGTAAAATATAACTTGTAAGGACACATTCGAACTACTATTGCAATACTTACTTTTTGTGCATCTTACTGCTTTCCAATTAAAAATTTACTTGCAATTATTAGCTTATTCTTTGGTTATCAGACACCCGTATCTTCTTAAAATAGTTTTGGCAAAGAATCTAATTCTTTGGTTAAACAAATATGCCCTGTAGTTCCAAATGTAAATATGCAATGCAGTACAGGGGAAAAGCTCCCGGAATACGTCCATAATCCCAATTTAAATATGCAGTACAGGGGGAAAGCTCCCTGAATACATCTGTAGTCCCAATTTAAATATGCAATGCGAATGAATGCCAGAGACGGTGTATTTAAATAGTTCAGCAAACGAGTCGCAGACATGATAAGATAAAGACTAACTAACATGGTACACATTGTATCAAATAGGGAATTTAGGTAAAACAAGTAGGCATGCTTCTTCCTAATTTAAACTACACAAGTAGCATGTAGAACAGTGAAATGGAAGTAAAATGATTTATGGCATGATAGGAAAAATGGAATTTAGCAACAATAGCCCGTGTACGAACTCATCACCTCACGTACACGGCGCCCATATAACAAAACAGTATCAAAAACAACCTAAGGGGAAGTTCCCAACACAGAGTTAGGCAAGCCACTTACCTCGACTGCGCTACTCAACTCAAAACCACGCTCTTGCCATGAGTATCCGACTCTGAATGACCCAAATCTATTCAATTCGATTGCATAATGTAAATATCACTTTAAGGAATCAAAATAGCTAATAAGTTCAAAGCTAATACGCGAAATTAGGAAAATTGCCCAAAAAGTCTCTCGGGCCCACGTCTCGGAATCGGGTAAAAATAATAAATTTCGAACACCCATTCACTCACGAACTCACTCGAACAAGAATCATCAAAATCCAACGTGAAAATCTCCCTAAATTCTTGGATTTCTACTTGGGGAACTTTCATCCCATTTTCATGATTTTTCACCCAAATTCATTGATTAAATTGAAGAAATAGCTATGGATTAATGATATATAAGTGAATTAAGGTTAGAAATAGTTACATATGAATATTCTCTTCAAAACCCCCTGAAAATCGTCAAAACCTGAGCTCTAAATCATTTCTAGGAGATATGAATTTCAAACCCTCGAATTTTGTATAAACAGCCCAGGGATTCCGCACCTGCAACTCTTGGACCGCACCTACGGTCCCGCACCTGGGAAAAATCCATCGCAGGTGCGAAAACTCATTAACATGATTGGGGTCGCACCTGCGGTCACTTGGCCGCACCTGCGGCTCCGCACCGGCGGAACCCAGACCGCACCTGCGAACACTAGCTGACCTTGGCCCAGACCGCACTTGTGAAGCCCCTTCCCGCACCTGCGTGTCCGCACCTGCGGCTCCCCATCCGCAGGTGCGAGACACCAGAACCAGCAACGGTTCAGCTGGTTTCCAAGTTCACAAATTACCCGTTGAGCATCTGAAACATCCCCGAGGCCTCGGGACCTCAACCAAACTTACCAACCAGTCCTAATACCTTATCCAAACTTAGTCGGGTCTTCAAAACACATCACCTAACATCAAAATCACCAATTATGCATGAATTCAATCCTAAGAATTTATGAATTTTCCAAAATCCACAACCGATGCCGAAACCCGTCAAAACTAGTCCGAATGACCTCAAATTTTACACACATGTCATAAATGACACTACGGACCTGCTGCCACTTCCGGAATCCCATTCCGAGCCCGATATCAATATTTCACCTATCGGCCGAAATCGCCGAAATTCTAACTTTCGCCAATTCAAGCCTAAATCTACTACAGACCTTGAAAACACATTCTAAACACGCGCCTAACCCCGATATCACCCAACAAAGCTTACGGAGTCGACAGAATCCCATTCCGGATCCGTCTTCACACAGTTCCAACTATGGCCCGATTTCTAAAGCTTAAATTCATATATAAGGACTATGTATCAAAAAACCCTCCGAAATTCACAACTAAACGTTCCGACAAGTCCCAAAAGCAGAAATAGACCTGGGAGAAGCAGTTATTAGGGGTCGAAGCGCTAACACTCAAAACGACCGACCGAGTCGTTACATAAACAATAACAAAAAATATTTTTTCCTGAAAGAAAAACAAAAAATTTAAAATTCATAGAAATTATCTTGACAATATTTTTCTAACACTTCTACTTTGAAACCTTAGAAATCGTGGTCTACTGTAAGAAACATCAGAAAGCATGATTTTAATCATGAAAAAAAAATGCAATAAAAATATTATTGCACATTACAAAGACTCAAAAAATAAATTAAAATATAGACGTTATTCCAGAAGCTGCATTTCTCCTTTATTAATTTATTGATTGATGTCCTTCAACTGTCTTTTCCTAACATGTTCATGTTGCTTCATAATTGAAACAACATATTATTCTAATCTTTTTCGTCCCAATTTGGTAGGCAAAAGTCAGAAATGTAGACTGTAAAACAAAACATAAATAAACTTTATTTCTCTTGGATAACATATTTTTCAAAATTAGGATACAGTTAGACTCTCTCTATAATCGTCAATTTTTATATATAACGATATCTCACTATAAAGGTTAAGTTCTTTTTAAAATTAAATTTTTATATTATATTCTATCTCTTTATAATATATATATTTTTTTTTTTTTACGTATAACAACAACAACTATCTCTGTAGATCTTCGAAATGATTTTGTTCTAAATTTGCATTGAATTGGTTCTTACTACACTACTTATGCATTTATGCCACACAAATCCCAAGTGACCACAGTGTAATTTGGAGAAAGATAGAAATAAGAAGAGAGAGAAATTTAGAGAGAACGAGGCTAGAGTAAAATTCCCCCACCCACCCCACCCATCCAATAGAAATTATGTATCATATTTTCTCCTGTTCAAAATAAGTGATTTTTTTGTTGTTTTTATTCAAATTAAGAAATCCACCTTTTAACATTAGTTAGCACTGAAATTGACCACATTAGCCTTTACTATCTCACATAAACACTCCTAACACATATTCCAACATTATTTACTTCAATAGCAAGGTAGGAAAAAAATAATTAATTCATTCTTGAAATCTGAAAAAATCACTTATTTTGGATCACAAAAAAAGATCAAAAATCACTTATTTTGGACTGGAGGGAGTATGTGTATAATTATATATAATCAATGTATAAATTATATATGATTAGAAAAATAATAATAAATATGAATGTGTTATAAAACAATTTAAAAAAAAAAGAACAATATTTCAGAGAAATATATAAAGGAAATTCTTATTATTGAATTTTGGGATAAATTACAATGGAATAGGACCCCTCATATTTATATAGGGAAAGAGTGACTTCACCGTCAAGTAAAATCCCTAAAATCTCTAAAATATAGACATTCACCTTAAATAGAATTTTGTTTATAACAGAACGGTTATTTATGTAAAGATCCCTTTTTTCTCTTTCTTCCTTTCTTTTAACAATCAATAACAAGAATTGAGCGATGATTCACGGATAGAATCGCAACTTTCACATATTACAATTTACAACGGTACGGTTCGATTTTAATACTAAGATGATCTCACTTAAACCTTTAATTCTTTCACTTTTTCCCCCTTTTAAATGGCTAATAAGATAACGTCTCATTATCATCCTCTTGTATTTAATATATTTTAAGATAACAAAAGGGATACACAATATCAATAAACATAGATAGCAAATTAAAGAAATTGCCCTGTGGAATTTTGTAAGGGTAAGCATGTTAGGTCATGGTGTAGATGTGTGGAAGTCCTTCAACATAACCATAAAATAAGATAACTCTTTTTAACTTTTCCAAAGATGAGCTAATGAATTGATGACATTAAAAAAAGTCCATTTTAATAATGTGATATACACTATTTTAATATATCCTCTATGGTAGCATATCGTTTTCCAAGCTTATTATTATACAAGTAATTGCGACATTAAAACTTTAATTAATTGCGTAGAAGGCACAAGAAAAAAGGAACAATGGTATTAAACAATTGAACCTCTTTTGCAAATGTGACAAATTGCATTTCAATCAAGACCTAATTTATTTAGGTCACTCTTTATGGGCCATGCCTGACCTAATCCTCCTCAAAAACAGCATCATCTATTTATGATTCCACAAAAAGATCATAAACTACAAATAAGAATATTGTTGAGGTCATTCCTTATATTTCTACTTAGGATAGGAGTTTAAGTTTTATGCACCGGCATTATAAATGTATTAAGATAGTCAAGTTACTTATTTTTTATGATAAAAATATCGATTGGTATTGGTAAAAAATAATAACTAATCATTTATCACAAGTTAAAGATGCAATGTAAAAAATAATCTCTATATGCGCACCAATAAATACGACATAAATCCAGATAGCACACATGCGCACAACCACATATATATTAATAATAAAAAATTCTTGAAACATGCCTTAATTTACTACTCTATCTTATCTACTCAATTAAAAAAAAAAATCTACACAATAAGAAATGCAGAACAGGATAAGGTATTTAAATTTAAAAAGGGAAAACACTTTTTTTCTGGTTGGCAATTAAACGCATGATGTAAGATCACAAAATCAGATGGTAAAGTTGTATGAGTCAAAATCAGATAAAAAAGAAGTCTGCGTAAAAAGAAACAACAAAGGATCGAATAGTTGAAGTTATATTTATAAGGCCATGCGGCGGCGGCGAGCACCTCGGCCATGGCCGAGGTCATACACTCGGAAGGCCTACACGGCGAAGTAGATGTTATGGCGTTTCAGAGGGTTGGTCTATAGTATGGTCAAAAGATTTAGGTACCCTGGTTAAGGACCGTTGGGTAAATGAAAATACCATGTATAAATACTAGGTGAGAGAATGAAGCAAGGGGGGACTGTTTCAATATCACACACATCTTCACTTTTCTGATAAGAACATATTGTAAAGTGTTGACTATAAAAAATATACAAAAAGCTTGTCTTGTCCACATTGCTCAATATACATATTTTATTCATAAGATCCAAGGATTCTTTATCCATCTTCATATTCTATTATCTCACGTTGCTGTCAGAAAGAGGAACCATCCAAGTCAGCTAACATTTGGGTGACAAATTCCTTCTTATTACATTTAATGACATTATCCACATTTATTACATGATTTAATTGCTACATTCATTGACAATCATTGAACATTTTACTAGGCATTCATTGATACTAGACACGACCCTATCTCATCAATATATCTAAACTTTAGATCTAGTCGTTATTACGTTTAACTAGGATTCATCCACTATTTTCTCATAAATCAGTTCAACAAAAAAGATCTAAAACTTTTTTTGTAAAACAATTTGGCGCCATCAGTGGGGATTTTCTAGCCAAACTCTTAATTCCCTTTAGATCTAAATTCGGTCCTAGCTTTATTACCCGTTCATGGAAGGTTCACCCTATCACTTCGCACGCAGACTTGAAAAACTTACAGGCAAACCCTTGAAACTAAACCAACCAAGGTCGTACCCTCTTTTGAGATCGAGTCTACAACCTATTTATATACGGAAACCGGGTCGTGTCGTAGTAGCAGATTTGGGGCTCTATACCTTACGCGCATTGCATTCCTTCTCGTAAACTGCGTATGTGTAATTCTTTGACATGATATACTTTCCCCACTTGTATGTTTGTGGTATAACTTACGTTTGTCATGTTTATGGACCCGAGGCTCGCGCGAACTGAGACTCGAAAGAAAAGCCTAACGGGCGAGGTGATCCACTAGCCCATGAAGTGCCCACGTTCGGCTAACGACGAGGTAAGCACGAGGCTAAGGCCGGATCTGGAGCCAACATTCAAGTATGGAGTAGACGAGTCGTTCCACGATGCGTCCCTCAGTTCGTCGCCAACTGGGTCGAATGCACTTCCCAGACCCAAGTAGCGTAGAGGAGACCTACGAAGAGAACACGACCGCTCCACTATCGTTCATCAGCTAATCAGCCGAGGTAACAAATGGTTTCATTTAGCTTCACTTGTTATTCCTTTTTTTCAGGATCCACTATTCCTTTTTTTCAGGACCCAAGTAGCGGAGAGGAGACCTCGCTCGAATCCACAAGATAAAATTTGACCTCGCTCGAGTTAATCGCGGGTCAAGAAGACGACCTCGCTCAAATTAACGAATGAAATCCGACCTCGCAAAAATTCTCACCTAAAAGTGAGGGACTCATCACGAGAAAATCCAAAGATCTTTTTAGAAAGAAAAGCCAAAGACATGCAGCCAAAAACAAACTGATTATCTTATTCAAAAAAATATATATACAAACAGCGTCTTACAAAAGGCCAAAGGTGGCCCCCCGCAAAAAGAAAACCAGCAACAACGAAGAAAAGAACACAAAAAAAAAATAAGTACAGAAAAACTAAGCACAAAGACTTCACTCAACACTATCCCCGTCCATGCCATGACCCTTCTCCTCGCTCGGTCAAGCGGCTGTGTCTCCACCATTGTCCCCTCCAACACAGTCATCATCGAAAGCAAGCCCGTCTTCGATCTCAGCATCCCCGCCGGCCTCCGGTGTCGAGGGGTCGTAGCCGCATTCAAGGCGGGCCTCACGTGCTTTAATACGAGCATCTTCAAAAAACTGCTTCAGGAACGCTCCCCGCCGTCAACAAGCCCTTGTATATATCCCCTGAGCCTCAGCATGGATCCACATCTCGTACAAATAGCGAGGAACGAAGGCAGAGGCATGTGCTTGAGGAGGAGCTTGAGCCAATAATCGCGCATTTTTAGCCTCGATAACCACAATATGATCACCCATGTTCGAAACATCTCTCTCAAGCCCACTGATTTGTTCCTCGAACCGCACCTCCCTCAGTGTGGCCGTCTCCATCTTAGTTGCTCGTTTAGACTTGAGAATGCGGATAGTGTCTTCCAATGCTACTACCCTCGCCAAAGCCACCACTCGAGCTCCCTCAGCCCTCTCCAACTCAATCGCCTTACTCTCTAACTCAGCCACCTTCTCTGACCACTCTTCACTCAGTTCGGCGACTCTAGTTGTGCTATAATCAAGCTCCGCCCGCAAGGCCACCACATTCGCCTGGAGATCAACACACTCAGCCGCAACCCCCTTGCCCACCTCAAGCTCCACTTATTTGTCCCTAAGCAGCCCCTGAAACTCGTTGTATTTGCCAATGGACCGCATAAGGTCCTCATCTTTCCGCTCCAACTCCTCCCTAAGGGATTGATGATTGTCGCCCGCCCTGGGAAGCACATGCATATCACCGCATTTGTCGCGATACCGGCGATATTTCACGGCCATTTTCTGAAAGACAGCAGCGCACGTCTCCGCTCGACGAGTACTCTCGGTCTCCAAGATAAAAGTCTGAAAAGGAAAAATATGAGGGAAAAGAAAGGGCGATCAACAAAGGTAGAAGGCGTGAAACGAGGAAAACAATAAAGAACTTACCCTCAAAGCCATCCCAGCTACACCTCGTGATAGGCCGACATCGCTGACCCCTTGAAGAGACCTGCTTTCGGCAGCGGAACACAGAAGGTCGAATTGGGGCACCAAGTCCACCGTATACAAGACACCTCCTCAAACATTACACTCCGCCTCTTTGACGGGACCCCTTTGCCATCTTCCTGAGATGGTTCGCCCACCAAACAAACTATTGGAACCGGAGTACCCGCCCGAGGATCAGCCTCCAAACGGCCGGCCCGGGCGTAGATGCGATCCGCAAAGTAGCGAGAGCCTGAAAGCATTCATTTGCAATCGCTATGGGCATAGGCCCGACCGAAGAATCTGACCGACGGAAAGATGGAATGGGAGCCCTCGCTCCCCTCCAACCTGCCAATAAGAGAAAAATGACCAAAAGAGGATATAGGAAGGAGGAAAACATAGAGCGAAAACCAAAGTGATTGAGGGCGAGACGAGATGACTCACCAGCGGAAGGCTTGAGCCTGAACCTCTCATGGAACGGTGACCATTCACGAATCCCCACCGTATGGGGAAAAACCTAACTCACCCACTCACGAATATCGACAACTAACGGGGGAGGTTCCCTCTCGGCTGAAAAAGTTATAAAATAAAACAAAAGCGAACATGTTACTAGAGGGGAGCAACATACAACCTTTTTCTATAAAAAAAATAGAAGAGAGAGAGAAAAAAAAGAAACTTACGGGCGAAATTCCACATCTCGGGAAACCCATCAGGGTTCAACACCACGTGCTCCGTCCTCACATAAATGAAATTCTCCCAAAAGCGGCGATTGGTCTTATCGTCCATATTCACCACCAAGCCCTTAGTTCCTCGGTGATGAAGATGTATCATCGTGCCCCTATGAAAATTTGTAACGAAGAGGTGAAGAAAGTGCTGGAGAGAAATCCCCCGACCAGCCAGCTCCGAGTACTTGATGAGCATGAGGAAGAGCTTGTATATGTACAGAGAGAGCTGAGCTAGACACACCTCATAGTAGCGGCAAAAGTCCACCGCCAAAGAAGGAAGGGTAAGTGTGTATCCGATGATGAACGGGTACGCATAAAATGCGCAATATCCCGGGCGGTGTATATGCACGATGTCACGACCCACTAGAACAAGTTCGATATGATCAGGGATCCTCCATTTGGACTTAAACGTAGTAAGCGCCGCGGCATCCATTTCAAAAATGACGGGTTCAAACTCGTCCTCGGGAGGGTTCTTAAAATCGGTCCTGGCCTTCCCCTGACGAGGAACTACCTCATCCACGGTTAGAAATTTTCTCATCTTCCGCCATAACCACCGTCTCTTCATGTGAAGGTATATCAGTTTCCGGCACGAGGGCACCGGCAGCTCTGTCTGAGTTAGGAGGTGCATTAGCCATCTCATCCTTGGTTGAGTAGATTGAGAATTCTAAGAAGTGGGTAACGACGATAAGGGGATTCAGTAGAAAAGAAAAAGAGGTATAAGAACCAGGAGAAAGAGCTGAAGAAATTTGGGATTTTTCGATCAATTAGGAAACACAATACTCAAATGAAAAGTTCTCTCCTATTTATAGGGATACTCTGAGCAAGAAAACCAAACGCCGCCATTTAAAAAAAAGGGAGGAGAACGGGAAACGATGCAACGCACAGAGAACGTGCGCCATAATGATGCATAACGAATTAATGACATTTCGAATTGACGCAACGGTCTGGTGCGGCTCTCGAAACATCATATCGTTATCTCCCCATGGAGTATTCGCCCGTCAACAGAAGTTCTCATATTTTTCAAACTTTCCAACTGGCGAGGTCCGCCCATAGAGCTCGCCCAAAGGCGATCCCGACAGGCGGAGGGACTAACTATATGAGTCAAAAT
This sequence comes from Nicotiana undulata, assembly GCA_005239495.1. NCBI lineage: Eukaryota > Viridiplantae > Streptophyta > Magnoliopsida > Solanales > Solanaceae > Nicotiana > Nicotiana undulata. Next base: position 32,203 of record ML267636.1, read on the forward strand.
CTGATAAAAAAGAATTCTGCATAAAAGGAACAACAAAGGGTCGAATAAGCCGAAGTTATATTTATGAGGCCATGCAGCGGCGAGCGCCTCGTCCATGGACGAGGTCATACACTCGGAAGGCCTAAACGGCGAAGTAGACGTTATGGCATTTCAGAGAATCGATCTAAAGTATGGTCAACAGATTTAGGTACCCTGGTTAAGGACCATTGGGTAAATGAGAATACCTTGTATAAATACTAGGTGAGAGAATGAAGCAAGGGGGGATTGTTTCAATATCTCACACATCTTCACTTTTCTGATAAGAACATATTGTAAAGGGTTGACTATAAAAAATATACAAAAATCTTGTCTTGTTCACATTGCTCAATATACATCTTTTATTCACAAGATCCAACTGATTTGGTTCATTATTCTTCTCACTTACACTTATTATTTCTTGTTTATTCACTAGTATTGGGATAAATCACATATCCTTAGAACCAAAAATCAATATAATTGCTACTACTATTTTTTAGGTAAACACATAGATTGGAAATAAATCGAAGAAATCGGGTGTTACTCAATTTTCGTGGGTTTATGCTTAACACTAAGTGGGCGTTTGGACATAAGAATTGTAACATTTCAAAAACAAAATGTGAAAATTTTTCACGGAAAAATGGCATTTGAAAATTAGAGTTGTGTTTGGACATGAATATAATTTTGAGTTATTTTTGAAGTTTGAGAGTACTGAATTTGTAACGACCCGACCAGTCGTTTTGAGGTCCAGCGCGTCGTTCAACAGTTGGGAGTCACGAACAGCTTCATTTCAGGTATATTGGCTTGTGCATATGGTCGGAAATTGAAATTCAGGAAGATCGGAGTTGAATTTAAAGGAAAATTCTCATTTCAGAAGTCTTAAGTTGAAGAAATCGAGTAAGGCTGGGATTTTGAATAAACGACCTCGGAATCAGGATCCGAAAGTTCCAGCGAGTTCGTATGATGATTTCGAACTTGGGCGTATGTCCGGAACGGCTTTTGGATAACCCGGGAGCAGTTCAGTGTATATTGTGGAAAGTCAGTATTTTAAGGAAATTTTCTAAGTTTGACTTGAAGTACATTTCAACGATACTGATGTCTGTTTGGGATTCCGAGTTTGGGAATATCTCCGTATGGTGATTCTTGAGTTGGGAGCGCGATCGGAAGTGAATTCGGATATCCGGTAGTCAATTTAAGGTCATTTGACTAAAGATAAAAAACTGAAGTTTTTTGAAGAATTCGACCGGAAATGGAAATTTTGATATCGGGGTCGGAATGCGATTCCGGAAGTTGGATCAGGTCTGTAATGTCGAATATGACTTGCCTGCAAAATTTGAGGTAAATCGGACATGGTTTGATAAGTTTCGGCATCAAATGTGGAAGTTGGAATTTTCAAAGTTCATAGAGTTGGATTTTAGTGCGATTCGTGATTTCGGCGTTGTTTGATGGGATTTGAAGCCACGAGCAAGTTCGTGGGATGTTATGGGACTGAGTCGTATGTTTGGACAGGGTCCCGAGGGCCTCGGGTGTGTTTAGGGGTGGTTTCGGGGCATTTCGGGTGGTATTGATGTTGCTGTTTGCTGGTGTTTTTGGTAATGTTGTGCGATCGTAGCCTTAGCTATGCGATCGCGGAGAAGAAACTGAGGGGCAAGGTTTTGACCTATGCGATCGCGGATGTTGAGGTGAGATCGCGGAGAAGGTCCAGGCAGGCTTGTGCGATCGCAAGGAGGAATGTGTGATCGCGGAGAAGGATTTGGAGGGAGCTGGAAAAAGGCATGTGCGATCGCAGGCAAGCTTGTGCGATCGCATAGAAGAAATGCTCTGATGCACTGACTCGACTTCGGAGGCTCATATCTCACAATCTATAAGGTATTTTGAGATGGTATAAAAATAAAAGTTGTAGCCCTTTGTGTCTAGTTTCTAGAAATGTAAACCATTAATGGTTTGTATTTGTTTACAAAGAGATATGGCTGTTATAATACAGGGTGTCCGGGAATATGTAGAAGAAAGTTGTGTTGCACATGGGCTGAACTTTCCAGATTATATATAGAAATATATAAGGAATTGGGAGATGACCAACAAAGGAAACATATAGATCTTGAAGTCTAGTTTTCAGAACATTAAACCATTCATCATTTGGAGTTTTGTGCAAAACGTTATGACTATTCTACTGAAGGCTGTCCGGGCAGGCTGGGCATTTGTTCTCCGCGATCGCGAAGCTCTTTCCACGATCGCAAAGAGCAAATTTTGGGCTGGAAAATTGAACTCCGCGATCGCAAGGCATTTTCCGCGATCGCACTGAGTAAATACCTGGGCAGTGTTGATTAAAAACGGGATTTTGGCATTTCTCTCTCATTTTTCAAAGCCATGGACGATTTTTGGAGAGCTTCAAGAGGGGTTTTTCGTCATCTATGTTAAGGTAAGTTACTCCTACTCATTTCAAGTTAGATACAAGATTATTACATGGATTAGAACATGAAAATTAGGGAAAAATTGAGGAAAATTTTGAAGAAACCTAGAAATTTGAAAATTTGGATTTTAGCCACGAATTGAGCATGAATAATTGTGTAAAATGTGTAATTGAAGTAGTAAAGCTTCGGGTAGAGATTTTCTTCAAGAAATTTCGAGGTCCGGGAACGTGGGCCCAAGGGAATTTTGGTCATTTCATTGAGCCGGGCTGAGGAACTTTGTAATTTGAATTGGTTATGATCTATTGAGTATATTTTCATTGAATT
>ML267639.1:0-13278 GCA_005239495.1 Nicotiana undulata
ACCCTTGGATCGCAAGTGCGGACTCGCACCTGCGAGAAAGGGGTCGCGCCTGCAATTTGGCCTGGGCCCTGGGGAGGTCGCGCCTGCGGGCTTTTGTCCGCTCCTGCGGAGCCGCGCCTGCGAGAGGAAGGCCGCTCCTGCGGAGACGCGCCAGCGAGAGGAAGGCTGCTCCTGCGAGGGATTGGCCGCTGGTGCGAGCCTCGCGCCTGCGGCTCATGGACCGCAGGTGCGGTCACACCAGAAGCAGCCACACCAGCTATGAAATTGCTGGTTTTTGACCCCGATTAGTATCCGGGAGACCCCTGGGCCCACCTGAGCCCTCGACAAATTACACCAACCAATCCCAAATCATATGACGGACTCGCTCGAGCTCCCAGAACACTAAAAACATCGTCCAAACTACAAATCACTCTCCAAAACCCCTTAGTTTCAAACTTAAGTTTTNCAATTCCAGGCTGAATTCTAAATCTTATGAAATCTTGAATTCCAATTCAGGTGCCGAAATACTCCCGGGTCATCAGAAAATCGAGGCGAACATACACTCAAGTCTGAAATCATCATCCAGAGCTGCTGGAGCTGTCAGCACTCGATTCCGAGGTCGTTTTCTCAAAATGCTGCTCGGAACCAAAATTAGCCAAATAGGCTAGCCTTCAGGAACCAAGTGTTCCTGAACTGGCCAAATCACTTCTGAATCTCGAACTACCTGCCCACACAAGTCATAAGGCACGAGTAGCCGCTATGGAAAGAGTCATTTACGGGAACGGAGTCGCAACACACGAAACGACCGGCTGGGTCGTTACATGATTGGTAGTGGTGGCGATTATGATTGAGGATGGTGGTGGTGAGTGGTGATAGTTAATAATGAAGGGTGGTGGTAGTAGTTGTGACTGAGAAAGGTGGTGGGAGGATGGTGGTAGGTTATAATAATGGGCAGTGTCGGTTGTGGTTGTTGATGGTGATGGGGTGGTCAGTTGTGGTAGTTGAGGTGGATGAGTGTTAATTGTGGGTGAGAATGATATATGGTAGTCAGAGTAGTGGGGATAGTAGGTGGTGATGGTCGATAATTGTGGCTGCTATGATTGAGGATGATGATGGTGTGGTGGTGGTGTTAGCATGGTGGTAGTTGATAATAGTAGGAAGTGGCGACAGTTAATAATGAATATGTGATAGCATTTTAATGAAATTAAGTCTCTGTTATAGATCTTAATCATACATACCTATTCAGACCCATTAAGTGGTTGTGAAGTAAAAAAAACACACTTAATGATTAAGATCTGAATAACTAAGATTCAGACTTTAAAAACAAACACACTTATCGTCTGAGATCTGAATGATTAAGATTCAGACCTCCATTAAGTGCAAACAAATGAGGCCTTAGTCTCTAAAAATAGCTTTATGGTTGAAAAAGTCAACTGAGAGTTGACTTATTGGTAAACGACCTCGGAATGCAGATTTTATGGCTCGGATAGCTTCGTTAGGTGATTTGGGACTTATGAGTGTGTCTGGAATATTTTTGTGATGTCCGGTGTAGAATTAGGATTGAATTGGCGAAAATTAGTTTTTGGCGATTTCCGGTCGGCAGTGGAAAATAGGCTATCGGGGTCGGAATGAAATTCCAACAGTTGGAACAGGTTCGTAATGTCATTTTGGATATGTCTGCAAAATTTCAGGTCAATCAGAGTTGTTTTGGATAGTTTCGGCGTCGTTGGTGGAATTTAGGAATTTCAAAGTTCATAGGCTTGAATTTGATGTGATTTTGGTGTTTTGATGTTGTTTTTGGTGTTTCGAAGGCTCGACTAAGTTCGAATGATGTTATGGGANGGGACGTGTTGGTATATTTTTTGAGATTTCTGAGGGCCTCGAGTGGATTTCGAAAGGTTAACGTATCAATTTAGACTAGAAGAAAAGCTGCTGCATTTTTTCACTGTAGCATGAAAAGTAACTCGGATGAACAGTAACTCGGGTGAACAGTAACTCGGGTGAACAGTACTCGGGTGAACAGTAAAATGCGTGAACAGTATTTAAATAAACCCTCCGCGACCATTAAACCCTTTTACACGATTTTTGAACGGGAAAAGAGCTTTGAGGTGATTTTGAAGAGAGGAAATCATTGTTCTTCATTGAGGTAAGGATTTTGGACCTTTAAACTCGATTACGTGTGATTAAGGAACAAAATATCATTGTTTAAATCACGAAAATCAGTAGAAAAATGTGGAGTTAGGGCTTGAGATTATGATACCTTCTAGGAATGATTTGAGGGGTCAAACGAACTCCGATTTTCGAGTTCTTTATATATACGGACTTGTGAGATGATGAAGATTATTTTGATATAAAGTTTGTCGAGTTCCGGGATGTAGGCCAGGGGGTCAGGTTTTGACTGATTTCGGATTTTGTGCTTAAAATCGATATTTTTCAATTGGAATTCATTCCTTTAGCATAATTTGATGATAAAAATATGAACTTGGTAGATTTGGAGCACTCGGAAGTTGATTCGAGAGGCAAGCGTGTTGCAGAGTAGCTTTTCGGGCTAGTTCGAGGTAAGCAATGTCTTTAAATCCTGTCCTGAGGGTATGCAACCCCGGACTTTGCATCCTTTCACGGTTTTGGAGTGCACAAAATGAGAATTTGGAAATATATTCCCTTTTAGACGACTATTGAGTTGCGAAATCGCTTTTAAAGCCTATGCTTAATAGTATTGATATATTTTTGATATATTTGGGTTGTAAGCCATGTTTGGGACCTAGTGTCGATCTGTTTAACCCCTTGGGGGCTATTTTACTGATATTCCTCACTTGATATGTTATGATTTTTCACTCATTCCTTCTTGATAATTGTTTTGACACTCAGAGTATGTTGATATTATTTCTTGAAAATGAAATACTATTTTTGGGTCGAGAACCCGGTATATTTATGGCCCGTGGCATATTGAGAATGTCTGACTGAGTGAGGCCGAGAGCCTATTTTGTGAGGATGTTATGATACGAGAGAGACTGAGTGCCTGAGAGTGATTGATGCCATGATTTGACTCATTTATAGCGCTTGGGCTGAAGGAGCCCCTCCGGAGTCTGTACACACCCCCAGTGAGCGCAAATACCTACTGAGTGCGAGTGCTGAGTGCCGAGTGATGAGTGATTGGGAGGCATGAGTGACAGTGAGGTTGCCCGAAGGGCTGATGCTAAGTGACATTGAGGTGCTGAGTGACTGTTACTGAGAGATGGTGAGGTGCTGAGAGATTGATTATGGGAGATGAATTGGCCCGAGGGGCGATTTTATAATTATATTTTACTGAGTTTTGATTATGATTTGTTTCATCTTTCAAACTGATATTTTGAGAGTTTTACCGAGAAATACTGGAAAATATACTTGTTTTAAAGAATTTTACGGAAACTGGTTTGAACTTATATACACTTATTTGAACCGCGGTATTTTACTGTTTTATGGATTGGTGTAATTATGTTGTGTGCTTCTTGTTCTTCAGACTGTGATTTTGTTTTCATTACTACTGAGTTGGCGTACTCATCATTACTCCCTGTACCTCTGTGTACAGATCAAGGTACTAGTGCGGAGCAATAGCCATATTCGCTCGTTATCAGCAGCTTTTACTGAATTTCGAGGTAGCTGTCCAGCGTCCACAACTTCTTCATTTCCCTTCCTTATCTGTATTAGCATTTGATTCCTAGACATTGTTTATGACATTAGCAGAGTTAGTTTCATTTCTTAGATGCTCGTGACCATGTTGACTCCAGTCCTGGGGAAGTTGTTTAGACAGTGGATTATTTTATATTTGTTTAAAGACTTAGGAAATTTTCATACTTGCTATGTTGATATTAAATGATATTGCGATATTTGATTAAACTAAGTGTGTAGTTATGTGATGATTGGCTAACCTAATTCCACGATAGGCGCCATCACGACCTGTTAGGATTTGGGGTCGTGACATTTTATTTGTAACAATAACATATATAAAGGATGGGTTTTACTGATATCAATCCTCAATGCCGACGCAACCCCAGGACAGTATCATCGACTTCTTGAATTTAAAGGGGATCCGATCGGTGATGCCTAACATGCCAAGGTCAATCTTCTTTTAAACATTAGACGAGCAAATAACTTAAACATGTAATGAGAGAGAACCGAAAAATGTTTAACAGCTGGCTATGCTATGGGGGTAATTCGGCATCTCTAGAGCAGTATCTAATCTAATTATGGTTAAGGAATTATTATACTATCAAAAGAAGAGAGAGAAAAACCCCAAAATATAAAATAATTATTACGAATTTAATTGAAGTCCTAAATATACGGTAAAGGTGTATGTTTAATTTATTTATAACTCTAATTATGGTCAATGCATTATTATACTTAATTAAAGTCCTAAATATAAGGTAAAGCAATGTGTTTAATTAGAACTCTAAGATAAGTTGAAAAGAATTTCTTCATATAACTTCATATAAAGACGTTTTTTGTGTGAAAATAAAAATTTTAGTTGTTATTTATTTATCAGTATTAATTTTAAAACTTTTATTTCAGTAAGAAGTCTACCAATAAACAAATTAGATTTATCTTTTAAGATTCTCATCGAATTCTAATTTCAAACAATAAGATAGCGTAAGAGAGTTGGTCTATTACTATTGTCACGACCCAAAATCTATGGGTCGTGATGGCACCAGACTCACTCTCAGGCAAGCTAACCCCTAAATTAGTCAAAATACCTTCCTGCTTAACGTTTTCAAAATCATACCTTTTTCTGCATTTCATAACCAAATAATTTAAAATTCCCATAAATTACATACAACAGGAAATCAACTTAATATAATAAAAGAAATACCAACATATCCCCAGAACCCGGTGACACAAGTACATGAGTAATTTCTAAGAATTTATACAATTAACAATACTTGTCCGAGAAACAAATTGGACAAAGACTATAAAGATAAAAATGTAAATACATAGAAGGGAGACTCTGCCAGCTGCGAAACGCCTCCGGATGAATGCAGCTCGTATAAGTCTTCAAGTCGATCCCTGTACTATAAAGGTACCTGTGCAATAAAATGCACAGAAAGTGTAGCATGGGTACATATACATATATGTACCCAGTGAGTATCCCGTCTAATCTCGAATAAGTAGTGACGAGAGGTCGACTAGATACTCACTAATGTCCAACAACATGATATATGACAAGATATGGCTAAAGCAATAGGCATGTGAAACAGTAAACAACAAATTCATATCAAATAATGTAGTCCAAATAATAACTGAAGAATGAACAACAGAATACCAGAAACTCCTCTTAACCAATACCTGACAACCCAGTTATAAGTGACTCGGAACTCAAGTTATCATACACACACCAGGACAAGACAACCGGCCGGAGTCATAAGGGTGGTCATAAGGACTGAGGTCATAAGCTAACCCACGATCGCGCATCGTACCTGCGACTCGTGTGCTGACTCGATAATGAGACCCGCGATCGCGCATCATACCTGCGACTCGTGTGCTGACTCGATAATAATAAGCTAACCCACGATCGCGCATCGTACCTGCGACTCGTGTGCTGACTCGATAATGATAAGCTGACCCACGATCGCGTATCGTACCTGCGACTCGTGTGCTGACTCGATAATGAGTGCATATATATATAAGTACATATGTGTACCAACTCAACAGTGAACTCAACAGGACTGTGCCAATACCACGGATAGGCAACTGGGATTAAATCATAATGTCTTACGTTTCCATATCATTTCAGCAGAATTATACAATTCCTAACACATATACAAGGTACAAATAGGACACATAGAGGCATGCTTGTGAATCCTAAGGCTACCCGACATAGAAATATTTAATATAGTCGCCACGTACGGACTCTCGTCACTTGGTACGTACGTGGCCCCCTCAAACAATTACATACAACATGTAGAACACCTATGGGGATAATTTCCTCTTACAAGGTTAGAAAGGAGACTCACCTCGTGTCGAATCTTCCTCTCGGACCAGGAATGCGCCCACAACTCCGAACTCTACACCCGAGGACTCGTAACTGGAGTAGGAAAAATCCGTATGATATTTTTGGAAAAGATTGCACTCCCTTAGAACCGCAAATATTGCTATTATGCTAAGAGCCTCGTATGAATTTATTTCAAGAAAAATCAAGTTACCACCATTCCAAATCATTGTAATTCGAACACCATCGCCAAACCTCTCCTTCTCCAATTTTTATTATTGATTCTGGCTCTTCACCTAACTCATTGTACTAATTCCTCAAGATATAACCTTTCTAACAATCAATCAACAGTGTTATATTACAAGCACACTATTTAATCTAGATATTATTTGGTAGTGACAAATCTGGTTGAAAGCTTCACAACTTCTTAAACCAAGTAGTATAAACATACTTGACTGACAATAATGATGAAGCCTTATAACTAGACCATATTCACTACTCATAGCAGAGAAGCCCGAACATTCTAAGGAAAACATATTCATGTCTTTTTTTTAAAAAGATAATGATCCCCTTTTCACGTTAAAAGACTTGCCAAATTCTAAAATCTTGCCACATATATCAATTAAGGCATGAGTCACAAATTTTGCTAAAGTAAAATCTGCCACGTAGAGTCTTATCCAAGATATTTTAGTTAATTGCCAATTATACGCACAATTAAGAATTGTCTTAAATTACTTAAAATACTATCCACTTTTAACATACCTTATCATGTCCATGTGGTACCTTGTATGGTACTAGTCCATAAATACCGGGTATTTTACCTCGGACCGTATTTTATTTCAAAATGTTAAACTTCGACGAAACTCATTTTTTTTCCGATTTGCTTACCCTCTCACATTCACAAATTTACTTATCCCTTATTTGAAATAGCGTGATACTTATAAATTCAAAATAAATCTCATTTAGGAAAACAGGGTCCGATAACGCAAAACGACCGGTCGGGTCGTTACAATTATATTATTATGTACTATTGCATAATTAAGCAGAAGGATTCAAAATTCTTAGTAACATGATTGGTGCATATTTTTAATAGTAACAGTATACCAGAAAACTTATTTGTACATAATTACGCATATATAAAAATGAATATATTATTGAAAATAACTCTTATAAAAAAGGCTTCTTTTTTTTAGCAAACAGGAAATTTTTATATATAATGACTAATCGTTGTCGATTACATAGGGATCCAAAATCGTGTCTCGCAGGACACACAAGTTGCCATAGCTTGCTAAAACTTTGCAAGCTTCAAAAGAGAGGAATTATTTCTCCATAACATGACCAGACGATTGTTTCAAAAATACAGCTAATACCCTGAGGGGGTATGAAAAAAAATTTCTTTCTGCACTTGTGACTGCTTGTGCTCCCATCTATCCAAGCTTTACTACTTCCTTGATTGATGCATATTCTTGACAGTTCATGTGCTGTCATGTTTCCCTGCCTGAAGATGTGTCGCAGGATAACCCTCTTCTGCTGCATTAAGTACCTGCATTCATGTACAATTTTATTAAATAAAATACTACCTTCTTGTATGACCTGGATTACCTCCATACAGTCTGTTTCTATCTCGAGAGGGAATAGTTTCCATTTATTTGCTAGTATGAGTCCTTCTCGAAGGGCCTTTAGTTCAGTTGTTACTGATCCACTTGTATATGCCATTTTTGAAAACCCAACAATCCAGTCTCCCTTATCATTAGTGATAACTCCACCAAGGCCGCAGTCTTGGTTATGACTTCTAAAACTGGCATCTATATTTAATTTGAACCAACCATCTGGAGGAATATCCCAAGTGATATTGATATTCATTTTAGGGGGTTTATAGAGTGCTTTCCGACAAGATGTTTGAATGCAAGAGCTTGTTGCCAGGCGAGGGAAATGTTCACTTGGTTTGTAGTGTTGTTATGGTTGTTGTTGTTTCTATTAACCCAGATTTGCCAAATGATAAAAGGAAATAGATTGAGCCAGGTAAGGGATGAATTTGTCATAGGATAACTAAGGTCCTTTAGAAGGAGCAACCAGTGATTATCATTAGCGGTGGACTTATTACTAAGATCAGTGCATTCCCATAGTTTTTGGACAGCCAAGAAGTCAATGAAAATGTGTTTGATAGATTCTTCTGAGGAGCCTTTGCATAGAGGACAACTAGGATCTATGTTGAGGCCAATTTGAGAAAGATATTTTCTACAAGGGATACGATTATGCAGGCATTGCCATAGGAAGAATTTAATTTTGTTGGGGCATTCAATATTCCAAATCCAATTAAATTTTAGACCATTGCTGTTGTTGGTTTCCAGAAGAGTGTAGCAAGATTTAGTAGTGAAGATACCTCTTGTATTAAGAGACCAAATAGGAATATCATTATGAGGGCCTTTAAGACGAATGTTGGTTTTCACTAAATTGTTATGGATGAGGGGTGGTATTTGGAAAGATAGACAATCCATATTCCAATTATGACCGTCATAGATATCTCTAATTTTTATTATGAGGTCTTTTTTGGAAGGTGGACCTATTAAGGAGAGCCTCAGATTTTTTGACTGAGTAATCCAATTAGTTTCCCAAAGGTTAAGATTAGAATGGTGGTGGGGGGACCAAGTTATGCCTTTAGAGCATGTTTCCCAACCATTGCAAATACTTTTCCAAACAAAGGAAGTGTTTACTTTGTCTTTTCTAGCACTATAGTAGGAGATGATAAAATTGGCCCAAGGAGTAGTTGAATTTGTTAGAAGACGCCAACTTAAGCTAGCTAAAGTGCAGAGGTTGGCATAAGGTTTGCCAATTGACTAGATGAATTTTCCTCCTCTCCATTGAGTTACCCCAAATGAAGTCTCTCTGGATTTTGTCAATTTCTTTCAGAGTGCGTTTAGGGAGAATAGTATATTGCATGTAGTGGTTGGGGATTGCGTTCAGGCACGAAGTAGAGAGAGTAGTTCTTCCTGCTAAGTTAAAGAAGTTATGTTTCCAGGAGGCTAGTTTAGAACACATTTTATCAAGGAGGAATTGGTAGTCCCTAGGCTTTGGGCTATGTGTTAGAATAGGAAATCCTAGTTAGATGCCAAAGTTTGAGCTCCTTTTAATACCTAGTCTAGTAGTAATGTCTTTGATGATGGAATCTTTACAATTAGGGGAGAAAATGATTTTGGATTTGGTTGTATTTAACATTTGGCCTAAGAGGTTACAAAAGAGATCAAGGCCATATTTTATGGAGTTATTGGATTTGTCATTAGCCTTAGCCATTATGGTAATATCATCAGCAAATAATAAATGAGACACTTTAGGACAATTATGCCCTAATAATATGGGATCCCAGTTTCTAGTATCAACTTGATTATCAATGTATCTGGTGAGCATTTCCAAACAAAGTATGAAAATGTAGGGGGATTTGGGATCACCTTGTCTTATACCTCTACTTGGTTGGAAGTAGTTTGTAACAGACCCATTTACAATAATGGTTATGCTGCTAGTAGAGATGCAACTAAGGATTAATTTGGAAAACTTAGGAGGAAATTTGAAGTAGTTTAGGGTATATTGAACAAAAGACCATTCCAGTCGGTCAAAAGCCTTTTCTAGGTCTATCTTGAGAATCATGTGGCCTTGTTTACCTTTTAATTTATTGAATTTAGAAATCAATTCTTGAATAATAATGGCATTATCAGAAGCTCTTATGTTTTTCATAAAGCTAGCTTGATAAGGGTTAATAAGATGATCAAGGAAGGATTTTAGCCGGTTAGCAAGAACTTTTGAAACTATTTTGTAAATAGTATTACATAAGCCAATTGGTCTAAAGTTGTTAAGATTATTTGCATTATGAATTTTAGGAATAAGACAAATTAGGGTTTTGTTGATTTCAGGGGGAATGACTTGGGTGGTGAAAATGGTGTGACAAAGTTTCCTGACAGATTCACCAACCTGATTCCAATATCTTTGAAAAAAGAAAGGATGGAGACCATCCGGACCAGGTGATTTGAATGGTTTGAAGGAAAAAGTTGCCTTTTTAACCTCTGCATCCAATAAGGGATAGTCTAAATTTTCCAAATTGAGAAAGTTCTTAGAGGAGCGGTTTCCCATGGGGTTCCACCTATTAGAATAGGTGTGGGAGGTAGTGAAAGTTGAGCAGAAATGATTTTGGACATGGGACATTATTAGAGAGTGATCATTAATCCAGTTTCCATTAGGATCTTTGAAATAATTAATTTTATTTCTTCTTCTACGATTGGTGGCTGAGACATGAAAGAATTTGGTGTTTGCATCACCATCATTAAGCCACATAACCCTAGATCTTAATTTCCAATAGTCTTCTTCAATTCTCAGGATATCATTATATTCTTGCTTGAGGTCAAATTCAAGGTTATGAAGGAAGGTACTGGTAGTGTAACTATTTGAATTTTGGATACCATTGAGCCTGACAAGTAACCTTCTTTTTTTGCCCATGATATTACCAAAAGTGGTGTTTTTACATTCCACTATTTTATCAACAAAATTAGTATTTGCCTTAAAATAGTCATTACCGGTCCAGTCATTTTTAACAATAGAAGGGAAATCCGGATGCTTACACCAAAATGTTTCAAGCCGAAAGGGGATTTTTTGAATAGATCTATTTTTGGGAATGAGTTCAATAAGGATAGGATTATGACCCGAATGGGTTCTTGGGAGATGAATAATAGAACTTTTAGGGAAGAGACTAAGCCATTCCTCATTACCAAAGACTCTATCTAATCTTTCCATAATAAGGCTCTTTTTATTACGTCTATAATTTGTCCAAGTGTATTTACTACCCTTGAACCCAAGGTCAAGTAAATTGCAAGAGTTAAGCTTGGACCAAATATATTTAGCTCTACTATCTTTTATGGGTCTACCTCCAAATTTATCATTTGATGCTAAAACATCATTGAAGTCGCCACCTATTAACCACGATTCATTATGGGTTTTGCTAATATTTTTTAGGTTATCCCACATAATGTTTCTATTAGGGGAATTAGTACTAGCATATATTGAAGTAAAAAGCCAAGGTTTACGAATGGGGGTTACCTCAACAGTTGCATGAATTTCCTGGTTTCTACGTACAACATTTTGGACACTGATAATCTCATCCTTCCACATCATGACCATTCCACCTACTTGGCCCTCCGATGGAACTTCAATCATGTCAGTGAAACCAAACATGTCCAGTAGAGCTGCATGGTTTGACATCCTAGTTTCCAATAGAATAAACATGCATGGCCTATGGGTGTCAATCATATCCCTAAAGCTTCTTCTGAAATTGTCATTGTTCCCCCCACAAATATTCCAGATGATAAAATTAGTTGCGCGATTCATTGGTGGATTTATCTCTGCATGTACCCTCTCTCCATTCTCCCGTATCCCCCCATTGGGACTGGATTCCTTCGGAGTAATGGAACTAATATCTTTACCTTGTTGCCCACTGTTGGACCGTGGGGAGGACGAATGTAACGACCCGGTCTGTCGTTACGTAAAACCTGCATTATAACTATTGTTAGTGGCTTATTATATGTTGGTTATTCTATTATTAATGTGTTAGAGTTGATAGGCTTGAAATCGAAATGGTTAAATGAGAATTTAGTCACTTAGTCCTTAAGAACAACCTTAAAATGGGAAAAGTCAACTAAGAGTTGACTTATTGGTAAACGACCTCGGAATACGTATTTTATGGTTCGGATAGCTTCGTTAGGTGATTTGGGACTTAGGAGTGTGTTCAGAATATTTTTAGGATGCCCGATGTAGAATTAGGCTTGAATTGGCGAAGTTAGTATTTTGGCGAATTCCGGTTGATAGGCGAGATTTTGATCCGAGGGTCGGAATGGGATTCCGAGAGTTGCTGTAGCTTCGTTAGGTCATTTTGGACTTGCCCGCAAAATTTCAGGTCATTCGGAAATGATTTGGTTGGGTTTTTGATCAAATGCGCGTTTCGGAAGTTTTTGGAAATCATAGGCTTGAATCCGATGTAATTTTGGTGTTTTGATGTTAGTTTTGATGTTTTTAGAGTGCAAATAAGTTTGAATGATGTTATGGGATATGTTGGTAAGTTTGGTTGAGTCCCGAGGGGCTCGAGATTGATTTCGGGTGATTAACGGACTCATTCGGGCTTGAAAACACTACTGGTTTTCTGGTGTCAGTGCAGCAGATTTTTACTCTCTGCGATCGCATAAAGGGAGTCGCGATCGCATAGAGCATCTTGAGAGGGGTCAGTACTTACTCTCTACAATCGCATAAGTATTCCCGCGATCGCAGAGAACGAGCATGGTAGGCAGTGCGGTCGCGTGAGGTTTCTTGCGATCGCGTAGAGCGTTTGGGGCGCGTGGGGTCGGGAGGTCAGGAGTGCTGTGCGATCGCGTGCCTAAGGCTGCGATCGCGAAATTCAAAACCCCTAACACAGTGCGATCGCAAGGCCAAGGCTGCGATCGCGGAGAACAAAATAACTGGGCAGTATTAAATATTCCCTCCGCGACCTAAACCCTTATTTCACCATTGGTGTACGGACAAGGAGCTTCTTGGACGAATTTTGGAGGAGAAAATCATTGGGTATCACAGAGGTAAGTATTTTGATCATTAAAACTCGTTTATGGGTGATTATAGACCATAATCCCAGCCTTTAATTCATGAAAAACAGTAGAAAAATAGGATTTTGGGGCATGAGATTATGAGACCTTCAAGGGTCGATTTGAGGGGTCAAACGGACTCCGATTTTGGTGTTCTTTATATGTACGGACTCGTGGGAAGATGAAGAACACTTTTCTGTAAAAATTTCTGAGTTTCGGGACGCGGGCCCGGGGGTCGGGTTTTGACCGAATTCGGATTTTTGAGTAAAATTGATATCTTTCGATTGGAAATTATTCCTTAAGCCCATATTGATGATAAAAATCTGAACTTGGTAGATTTGGAGCCTTCGGAGGTTGATTCGAGAGGCAAGCGCATTGCGGAGTAGTTTCGGGCTAGTTTTGAGGTAAGTAATGTCTTTAAATCCTGTCCTGAGGGTATGAAACCCCGGACTATGCACCCTTTCACGGGTTTTGAAATGAAAATGTGGAAACTTTGGAACATGCTTCCTATTTAGGCGACTATTGAGTTGCGAAACCGATTTTTAAGCCTTTGCTTAAATAGTATTTATACATTATAATATGTTTTGGGCTGTAAGCCATGTTTGGGGGCTCGTGCCGATTTGTTTACCCCTTGGGGGATGTTTTACTATTTTTCTCACTACAATATTATGATTATTCACTCAGTCGTTTCTGTGAAATTTTTTTGACACTCAGAGTATTTTGATA
>ML267640.1:0-36938 GCA_005239495.1 Nicotiana undulata
CAACAAAATGGGGTTGTGGAAAGAAAGAATAGAACTCTTGAAGACATGGCAAGAACCATGCTTGTATCAAGCAAACTACCTCACCTCTTCTGGGCAGAAGCAATAAACACTGCATGCTACATTATCAATAGATGCATGACCAGACCTCTGGTAGAGAAAACTCCCTATGAATTACTTAAAGGGAGAAAGCCCAACATATCCCATCTTAGGGCTTTTGNAGGAGTGTTCTTGGGATACTCAACACATAGAAAAGCTTATAAAATATACAATAAAAGAACTATGTGTGTAGAAGAAAGTGTACATGTTGTCTTTGATGAAACTAACACTCTTTCTGAGAGACAGGAACCAGAAGACGAGGAGCTTGGACTGGTAAGGAGCAATGACCACATTGAAGCACCTATGGCAGATGGAACAGGTGATGGACCAGGTCCAACAACCCCACGCAACACAACAGGGGGAACTCTACATTAAAATCCTTGTCCTGATCCTGTTCCACAACTACAAGACAACATGGAACAAACCAGAAATGAACAACTGGTACTCAAACCACATAGATATCAGAACTCTCACCCTCTTTAGAACATCATAACAGACTTGAGATCTGGAATCAAAATTAGATCCTTCTTGAAAAATCTGTGTACGTTCGCTACATTTCTATCCTTGATTGAACCAAAGAACATTGCTGAAGCCCTTCAAGATGCTGACTGTGTAACTGCCATGCAAGAAGAGATGAATCAATTCGAGAGGAGTCAAGTATGGCACTTGGTACCCAGGCCACTAGACAGATCAGTAATTGCCACCAAGTGGGTCTTCAAGAAAAAGGATCGATGCGGATGGAACTGTTACAAGAAATAAGGCAAGACTAGTTGTTCAAGGATACAGCCAAGAAGAGCGAATTGACTACGATGAGACCTTTTCCCCTGTGGCACGATTGGAGGCAATTAGACTCCTTATAGTATTTGCTGCACACATGGAATTCACTCTCCATTAGATGGATGTCA
Source organism: Nicotiana undulata (assembly GCA_005239495.1). Taxonomy (NCBI): domain Eukaryota; kingdom Viridiplantae; phylum Streptophyta; class Magnoliopsida; order Solanales; family Solanaceae; genus Nicotiana; species Nicotiana undulata. The sequence goes on from ML267640.1 coordinate 1,002, forward strand.
AGAGTGCCTTTCTCAATGGCTATTTGAAGGAAGATGTATTTGTAAAACAGCCTCCTGGCTTTGAAAGCAAAGTCACATGATCATGTATATACACTTGACAAGGCTCTCTATGGTCTCAAGCAAGCACCTAGAGCTTGGTACGAGAGATTGTCAAAATTCCTGCTGAAACATGGGTACAAACGAGGAAAAATAGATAGTACTTTGTTTCTAAAGGAAAAGGGAAAGGATCTTATGATTGTGCAAATATATGTTGATGATATTATATTTGGGGCAACTACTGATAAACTTAGCAAGGCATTCGCTACATTAATGGGGAGTGAGTTTGAAATGAGTATGATGGGTTAGTTAACTTTCTTCTTAGGCTTCCAGATCAAGCAAACTCCACATGGTACAATGATTCATCAACAGAAGTATGTGAAAGAACTCCTCAAGAAGTTAAAAATGGAGGACTCAAAGGACATAGACACCCCCATAACCACAACTACAAAATTGGATGTGGATGAACCTGGTTCATCCGTTGACCAGAAGGTATACAGAGGAATGATTGGGTCTCTACTATATCTCACTGCCAGCAGACCAGATATTGTGTTCAGCGTGGGACTATGTGCTAGGTTTCAGGCAAATCCAAAGGAGTCCTACCTCACTGCAGTGAAGAAAAGTTTGAGATATTTGAAAGGCACCACTGATTTGTGCCTTTGGTATCCTAAAGGTAGTAATTTCGACCTTATAGGATATGCTGATTTTGATTATGCAGGTTTTCTGGTTGACAGGAAAAGTACTTCAGGCATGGATCACTTCTAGGGATCTTGCCTTGTATCTTGGGCTACCAAGAAACAAAATTCAGTAGCTCTGTCTACTGCGCTGAATATGTGGCTGTAGCCTCTTGCTGTGCTCAGTTGCTGTGGATTAAGCAACAACTCATGGACTTTGGTATAGATGTGGGATGCATTCCTATTTACTGTGATAACACTAGTGCAATTAGTATGACAAAGAACCCGGTTCATCACAAGAGAACTAACCACATAGATGTTAGGCATTATTTTCTGCGGGACAACTATGAAAAATGAATGATCTCAATCGAATTCTGTGCTACTGATCGTCAAATTGCTGATATATTTACCAAAGCACTGAGTAGGGAGCATTATGAGAGAAACAGGCTAGAAGTAGGGATGATTAAGATCACCTAATTGAAAAACAAAAACTTAAAAAATTTGGAAAAAAAATTAAAAAAATGAAATCTTTTTTGGGTAGAAAATTCAAATTAGGTACTTAATCAAATTAATCATTGCTCAGTATTATGTCTTTATTGCCATACTCTTCTTCCATGTATTAATATGATTCCCTAACTGCTAATGAGTTTTCTCTATTTTTGTAAATTGAGGCAAATAAAGGATTTTACCTGGATGAACCTAGTTCATCCATGCTGGTTCATATAACTAACAAGGTACGTTCTCATCTCTATACATGTATTAATTCAAGTACAGTCATACATGATCAGGACTCTATTTATTTGTGGTTCGGATTCAATCCTCGTACTTACCCAAATAATGAACCAGTTTCAAGAAGTCCTATCTCATTTGATTAGCCTAGATTTAGGGGGAAAGTAACTGTCCATTCAGTGTCTAATCACTGACAATTCTGAATAAATTAGTATCCCACTTGAGTTAATACTTTTCCGTTGTACTCTCCCAGCCATAAGTTATAAAACGGACATCATTAACCATTGTGCATAAAGCAACAATCGAACATTGTTGAACTCACTCTACTCACAATCTCTACTGCCTCGTGTCTTTCTTCTCTCAAAACAATTTAAAATCATGTCGTCACCTCCACCAGTTTCTTCTGATTCATCTCCAAACAGAGATTATGATGGAGGCAACTATGAATCAGACTCAAATTCACCCTCAGTGTATAGTTCCGAGTCTCTAGAAAAGTTGACAACCCCAGAACACCCTACAATCCCAGAACCCACACCAAACCCTACCCCAACCCCCAAGCCTCGTCGTGTAAAAGTTCTTGCACGTAAATATGTGGCTTCTGGTTCAAGAGCCAAATTCTTGGAAGAATTATTGCATGCTAAAGAAGGCTCCAAACAAGAATCGTCCAATGAATCATTCAAATCAGCCAATGAAGATGAAGCACCTGGTTCAACCAGTGTTGAGAAAGGTAATTCTGATGCTATCTCTGAAATAAATATTGCTGATCAACGATTTGTTTTGGTGGGGTATGTGGTGGATGTTGAAGTGCCTAAAATGCAAAGAAAATATGGGAAAGAGAAACCTCTTGAGATCGAGGGAGATGTAAACGTGAGGGGATCGTGAGAGGATGGTATCACACTGGAAATATGTGGTCCCATTCTTGAAAATCTTGAAGAAGATGTCACAATCTTATGGGAAACTAGTGGAGTTGAGGAAGCTAATGCTGGGTTACAGAAATTGATGAAAGCAATAGATGAACACGTTTCTTCTGGGGAAGAAACATTGGCTGAAAGACTAAGGAAGTTGGGGGACTCATATACCCCAAGAAAAGAAGGACTTCAAAGTCCAAGAAGTCTACAGCCTCAGTTTTTTCAAAGAAAAGGAAAGTTGCTGGTTCTGTTGAAGTACATGTTCCTAAGGTACGTACTACGCAAAATACTGTAAGAGAGGAGGAAGAGAAGTTAGAAAAGGCTCTGCAAGAGAGCAAGAGAAAGAGAGTAGATAAAGGGAAAGCCAAAGTCGGAGAGCCTGTCGAGGCTATTGTGTTAGAAGAGGAGCCATTGGACCTGGTCCAACCAGAGGAGCAGGCTGCTCCAGGGGTAATTGGGACACCCAAGCACAAAAAGGCTAAGACTTCTTCGAAGAAGTCATCTACTGTGTCCACCACCACTGCGAGTACTGCTACAAGGACAAGGTCTAAGATAAAGAAGGTGAAAAAGGTGTAGGTTGTTGAGAAGGATGAGGATGATGAGTGGAGTGGAGAGGAAGAGATGGAGGTTGGTGAAGTGACTACTGATAGAGTTACCATGTTTTGGCAAGAGAACGATCTTGAAGGGAATGTTGATGAAGGATTTGGAGGAGCCTGGAATGAGGTATCTACTGGATTTTCTGGCAGCGTAGGGCTAGAAGGACATGGTCCTTTGCATGGAAGGTAGGCTGGTCAGGGATGAAGTTGTGGATATCACGGGGAATGCCACAGTCATTGGAGGCAGGGTCACCTCCTTGGTAAAGGGACTTGAAGTCTCGTTTGATGCTCAAGAACTGGGTGTGATTCTAGATATTCCTGCTGAGGGGTATGAAGGGTACATAAGGCAGAGATGGACTTGCTTAGATGGAATGTCCTCAGCACTCAGTATCACCAGATTCTTCTGCGACAATTAGAAGGATCTTGAACCCAGGGTTGTGTACAAGAGTGAGATGAAGCCTGAGCATAAGTTATTTTTCGAATTTGTCATCAAATTCTTACTGCCCAGACAATAACGAAGACACATTGCAAATTACATAGATCTGACCCCTATGGAATGTCTGCACAGGGGTAAGCAGATAAATTTGCCATCGTTCATAATCCAGCTCTTGGACAGAGTGGTGAATTGGACTAAAGCTCATGCAATCCCCTATGGCTTTATTCTGACTGCAGTTCTAGCTCAATTTGGAGTTCCTCCGAAGAAGGCTGAGATGGCTACGACCAATGATTATTTTGGGAAGGACACATTGCTGTCTTGTGATTATCTTGACACTGCTCCGACAGATGAACCTGGTTCATCTCGGAAGCTACCTGTAAACAGCAAGGTCCGTACTCTGGTGCAGGAAAGCGAGTTAAAGGATATGGAAATCCTTTGATTGAAATCTCGTTTAATTGAGGTGGAAGCTGAGCGTGATGCTCTAAAAGCAGAACTTGCAAAGGAGAAGGAGAAAAACGTTGGTGTTCTACACCAAATGTTGTCCCTCCTTCAAAACAAGAACCCAACATCATCTGCACCCTCCCAGCCTTAGGTCTATCCAGAGCTTCCCCATAACCTTTCAAGTGCCCAGTTCGGGACGTGTTTATGTCTTATTAAACTTATTTCTACCCTTTTCTGTTTTTTGCTCATGTTTTGATCGTTTTTGCCTTAATATGTTGGTGCTTGATGTGCAATATTAAATCAATGAACTTTGCTGATTTTAAAAAATTGTCTCAATTTCTAATTTAGCTTAAATTATTGGTTTCTTGTGTTGATTAATCATGCTTGCACCTGCAGTTGCCTAAATTTGTCCATGAGTAAGAATTAAAAATTGGTAAGTATCATTTTACAACTTTTCGATGATGCCAAAAGGGGGAGGATGTGTGCTGGTTGTGTTTTGTTTTTAAAAAAAAGTGATATTTATAACCTAATGAACCTGGTTCTCGATGATTAATGCTTAAAACTATACAAAGTTTTTGAAGTGTATACAAGATAAAAGCACAGAGTTTGTCATCATAAAAAAGGGAGAATTTGTTGGCCCATGTCACTGAATGGGTTTTGAAGATTGATAAGTTGAACCAGGTCCATCAGAGCACACACATCTGAATGGAACAGTTGGCATAAGAATTGTTCATGCATAGGAGATATCAGTTTTTGCTGAATATCAAAGATCTAAAAGTTTGTCTCCTAATACGAAAAGTTTGCAAACTGATAAAAAAGATTGAAGTTTATTCAGCAAGGAGAGAAATAGAGAAGGAAGTTGAGTCATAGTCGAACTCTTATACCCAGGTAGAGTTGGATCAGAATTGAACCATGTACTCAACAACTGACTCTATAAATACTCAATGTATTATTGCTGAAAGGGTTGACGCACAAAGACAAAAGTGAATCAAGTTCTGAAAAGCAAAGTTCCCAGGATAGAAGTATTGTGTGAAGGCTACAGTTCAACTAGAAGAAATAGTTTCATCGTTGATGTATTGAGTCTAGTTGATTGTAGTAGGAGTTTTAATATTGTATCTCATCAGCTTTCTTACAAGCAAATTGTAATAGGTACACATTGTTCAAGTTAGAGTTAGCTTGAAATCTGTAGAAATTAGCTAGATGCTAGTTGATACAATGAGGATTAGAGTTAGTCCTAGGATTACAAAAGACTTTATTTTGTAAGTTAGTTTGGCTTAGAGTTTTTAGTGAAGTGTTTTAGCAAATCCTACTGAGGAGTAGGTCGTGGTTTTTTCAACTTTGTAGCCAGGTGTTTTCCACGTAAAAATCTCGGTGTCTTACTTTACTGCTTTATTATTCCGCAACAGTAGAAAGTAGTACACCAAGAAGAACCAGGTTCTTCTTATTAGACAACACTCGAAAATTGGGTACTGCTCAATTAACTTATATTATTGTGTAGTATTGAAGTCTAAAATATCAATGACGCTCCATGAATCTTAACAACCAAAATTCTACAAACCTGATGCTCTTGATGCACCTTATAAGATATATACATACACCCTGCTGTGATGTTGACGATACCACCACAACGGAGGAAATGCGTAGTAATTCCTAACCAACTGCAGAGTTAACCAAACATTGAATCCTTCCTCTTGACTAAGACCATCATCTCATTACGAACCAATAAGGGTAACTGTCCTTTAATGTATTTCACAAAACCTTATTGCACTGATACCTGATGCAATAATCTCATCTCACCCAGTATGAGCTGCTCAGAAAACCAATCACCCCAGACATGACCAACAGTCTCACTCGATGCCACAATGCGCCAATAGGCCACAATTCGAACATGATACATAACGAAATGACTCAGGAAGGTACTACTCGACTCACGCAACTTATATGAACTTTCCTTAGAGAATAGGAAGTAAAACACAAGAAAAATAAATATAGGAACCTTACTCAAAATCACATTGTTGCGGCGTGCAACCCGATCCAAATAACATACCTGTGGCGGCGTGCCACCTGATCCCATCATAAAATTTACATAAGGAAATATACACGGAGCTGAATAGCTCACTATTACAAATTATTGAATATCGGTCACCAGCACGCTAAGTGCATAATACCATCCAGGGGAGACTGATAGAGCCATATGCTACAAAACTTAAGCACAACTGAGGTGCGATATATACACTCTGAATCTCAAGAGCTCTCCTGCTCACATAACATCATTACTACGCAGAAATTCAGCACATAGGAATTTATCAAGTCGTCTCGCAACTCACACGACAAAATCATAATACTACATGAATTTGACGAAGACGGGACAACATCTGATATCCCAACACCCCTTCTTTGCGGAGCGCTATACTGAAATGAACACACCTGACTCGTATGAATACCAAAATCTTGTTTTGAATCCAGTAACACACTTCAAATCGACTCCTGTTGCACTGAACAAAGCTAATAGCTTCACCTGGGTCCATAACACCCATATTCTTTTCATAATACACAAGAACAACCATAACAATCGGGACAGATACCCCACAGTCCACAATAGACTGAGCCGAACGCCTTCCCGGCATAAATTCTCAATTAAGGAATATTGCACTTCCTTATACTTGGTCTAATTCCTTCAATCCCTCCGGTGACTACAAGCCACACTAATTCAATCTTCCCGCGGTCAAGCTCCCACAGACTTCCACACAAGGTAACAAGTATGCAAATCCATACCACCGACCACCCTAAGGTTATAAAACAATTCAAGGACCCGTAACCAGGATACAAAGCTTCTTTCACCAAACACCAAACTCAGATGATACTGAAGACAACATCAGCTTATTCTAAACATTCACATCCCTTGTTCTTGCTCCTCCGAGCTCACGACATCATTGTTAACTCGAACCGCAATCTCAATTCTTACTTCCAGTTACATACTACTTACTGCACCTATCATGCAAATATGGAATAGCATAGGAATTCCATCATAACTCCTGAACCACTAATAGGGTGAACACTTCATCATATAGAAACCTCTTACTTAACTCAATTCATGAGAACCATAACAACACACAAGTGAATTCTCACAATCACAATGCATGCACATCCTTAAGTAGTGGTATTAACCACCATAAACCTTCCGGGACCCGCCTATACCTGACAGGCCATAGCACTCGAATGCTTCCAACTGAAATCTATTACGATGGCCGACAAGCCCCACACACGTCTACAAAAACCATACACATACTCAATCACACCAAAGGAACTGATCACTGCTGTACATGTGCCATTTCAACCATGGCTAACCAATCTATCTTATTTTAATCATCTTAATTGCCTCAGAGATAGTAGTAACTTACTTCAACTCAAAGAAAACTCCACCCTCACTCATCCCGAGTGACCTTGATTCGCGAGATCATGCTGCCTAAATCCCGCAACCCGTCTCACACCATCCTGATGATTCTTCTACAACCCGGAGTCTATTTGTATCACTCCTTCAATACTATCCTGCATGCTGAAAATAACATAGAACACTCCAATCATTTAGAAACCTTTCTCAGAAATTAAGCTGCAAAAGCTCGATTCTCAATCATGCTGCTGCTTGAAACCCTTAAACACCGCATCCTCTAACTTCCGAATTTACTAGGACCATTGTTGAGAGTCACCTGGCCCCGAATACAATCAACTCCAAGGTTCTTCTAGCACATGAACATGCTCTGAATGAAGCACGTGACTGAGTCACTACCCTTACAACTTGCCTATGCCTTAAGCATAAATTCTGAATCTTTCAAAGCCTAATCCTTGGTCCAACCGAGCCAACTTTAGCACACATTCATCAAATCCCATGCAAAATCACCATTTTACTCCTTTCCCCTTAGTTGTACTAACTTGCCAATACGCTGACAATCCGCAACCCCATGAGAAGACAACCCTACAACCCAACTATAGGCGGTGGGACTCCCCCACTTAGCCCGAAGCTACTCCTGCTCCCCTCTAGACCCTGTTGAGATCCTTTCTCCTTTGTTAACATAATCTTGCTCAATCAATTTGTCCAATTTCCCCGAATTCTCCCGCTAGCATTCCCTAAATACTCAAATTCTCTAGCACCATCAACCCATTCTGCCTCCTTTCGAATAACCACTAGGACTTCCTCGCAGAAACTTGCCAACCACACCAACGCTAGCCTACTCACATGAGATAACTCACCTGTGGAATTCACCAGTCGACACCTTCCAACAACGCTGGGATGCACACCCTCTACGACATCAACACCCCATCCTAAGCCTGTTCTCGTTCACCAACTTTACCAGTCCGTCCGCTCCTCATGGAAATCTACTAAATGCGCTACGATATCCTCAAATTCACCTGCCATATTGCATCATTCCTCATCCTTAATAACTCATCTTTGTTGCATCCAACTTCCCGCCGAATAACCAATATTTCAGCTTAAGCTCATGGACCTAATCATCGTCCACGAAAATTCATAAATCACTCCAACTCCTCATCAAGATAGGCAGTCGTCTTACCACTAAACTCATATTCTACGCTGCCACTCTCCCACTTTAGTTAAACTTATTCCCTTCAGCACTACCTGACTTCCTTCTCTAATGCCTGGCCCCTTTTTATATAATTTGGCCGCCGCCTGACACTTCTCACATGACTTTCTTCATCGCATGCTCCTCAATTGCGACCTCAATTCCATATCATTCTTTGCAACACCTAAACCAGCAGATCACCATAACTTCGACTCCCCGAAGATCACCTATCTCGATCTACCTTCATCAGAAACGCTCATTCTATACTTTAACTACCGCACACCACGATCTATGACAACCGTTTCTTCAATACTATTTAACCACACTCTGACCCAATGCACCCGAAATAGCACCGACGAACTTAACACATTCTACGCGATCAAACAACGATACCCCATCATAGGTGAATATTCAACCTCACTTGAACACACCAAGTCTTACTATTTTATCAATCCAAAACCTGACCATTTATAATCCAAATGTCTTTCCTCTTCCGGAACTAAAATACTGAAATCTCGAACTCACGCCTTAAGAAGACCTCCCTTCAAACCATTCATCACCCTAACATATGGGCAAGCATTCTATCGTCGCGCCCACATCGCACGATAACCAATCGTAAGCATCATCACAACCTGAGTATAACCTCAAGGTTCTCAGAAACACAACTACTGAGCTGAAACAACATATTATTCTACTGCAGGGCAACAACAATAGCCCAAACAACTATGCACGGAGGACTTCACGCACCCTATCTGAAGCACCATTACGACTCCTCAAATTCCTGATTCATAACAAGCGCTTCGCGACGTGTAAGATTGAGTAGGAAGAAACGTAGGCATAAGCTTTAAGGGAATCAAATCACACGACAAGGAATCAAGAAGGGACATACTCCTAACAGCCCTATAACCTGTCGAAGATAAGTATAGACGTCTCCATACCGATCCGCAAGACTCTACTAGACTTGCTCATGACTCGTGAAACCTAGGGGAACCTAGAGCTCTGATACCGCGTTGTCACGACCAAAAATCCATAGGTCGTGATGGCGCCAGACACCATTGTCAAGCAAGCCAATCATTAATTAGTTGAAATGAATTCCTGTTTTAACATTTCTGAAATCGTAGCCTTTTCTGCATTTCATAATCAAAATGAATAAATTTTCATGAATTAAACACGACAGGAAATTTATTTAGTTTAAGAAGATATATCTAATCACATCCCTAGAACCCGGTGACACAAGTACATGAGCAACTTCTATGAACTTAAACAATTATACAACGCTTGTCCAAGGAACAAATTGGACAAAGTCAATAAAGATAAAATGTAAATACATTGAAGGGAAACTCTGTCAGCTGCGGAACGCCTCCGGATGAATGCATCCCATATAAGTCTCCAAATCAATCACTGAACTATGAAGGTACATGTGCAACATAATGCACAGAAAGTGTAGTATGAGTACATATACATTTATGTACCCAGTGAGTATCTCTTCGAATCTCGAAGAAATAGTGACGAGAGGTGGACTTGACACTCACTAAGGTCCAACAGTACGACATAACAATGATAAAAATAAAAGCAGTAGACATGTAAGACAATGAGTAGCAATTATGTATAAAGCACAGAAATCCAAGTAAATACTGGAACAATAACAATGGCCACTTTCTTTCCCCCAAATATCTGATACAAGTCAATATCCATGAAACAATGCCAAATAATCATGCGCACACAGGAATAAGACAACCGGCCGGAGTCATAAGGAAATATCTATGCACTGCCAAGGATCAAACGGCCCGTCCCACAAGTGCATTCTTTCCATAGTACAGTCTCACTTATGCACTACCGAGGATCGAACGGCCCGTACCACAAGTGCATCTCTCAATTTAATAATATCATGTCATAGTACAAATCTCGTCCATGCATTGCCGAGGATCGAATGGCCCGTACAAAAAGTGCATTCTCAATTATATCATCTTTGTGCACTGCCGAGGATCAATCAACCCGTCCCAAAAGTGCACCTTTCAATCCACCGTGGCGTACGACCAGCTCCCATGAGAGCGGGGGAAATCACACATCGCTTGCGGAATGTAAATTGCGAAGTGGTCACATGCACACACAATAATTTATAAAATTACTTTCCACAACCAATTCCTTGCAAATCAACAATTTCCATAAAGCCTCAGAGAAACAATACTATACATAACATGATCTCATAGTACATATGGCAATACAAGGAAGCATATAAGGCATTACAAGGAAGCATATAAGGCATGTTGTGGGCCTAACTACCCGGACATAACAATGATATCTGTTACGTAGCCCCCAAAACAAGTGCACATAGCATATAAATCACCTATGGGGACGATTCCCTCTTACAAGGTTAGAATGGAGACTCACCTCATGTCGAATCTACCCATCGGACCAAGGATGCACCAGAAACTCCGACCTCTACACCCGAGGACTCACAACTAGCCGAATATTGTACAATCATATCAATTCATGCTAAATATATGGAAATTATCCTATTTGCCCAACCAATTCAACATTCTTGAAAAACTCTCAAATTTCAACCCCAGGTCCGCATGTTCAATTTTCGAAAATTTCCAACGAATCACTCACCCATAGCCTAAGGATCATTAACATACAATTTCTACTTGATTTATAGCAATAATGGAGCAATTTATCAAAATCCCTCAAGAACCCTAAATTTCTACCCAACTCTTGATTTTTCAATGATCCAGTAGTTAACCCCATTAATAATTCATGCATGAAACTAGTATTAGGAAGGAATTAACTTACCTTAATAGTAGCTAGGTCGTGGTGTGTTCTTCCCAAGCTCCCAAGTCGCTAATGGTGGTATGAAATGAAAAGAGATGAAGAAATCCCGTATTTTAAAGAATATAAACTGCCTGGCCTACAGGGATTCCGCACTTGCGGCTCGAAGACCGCACCTGCGGTCTCGCTCCTGTGAGCTGGGGCTCGCACCTGCGAAACTGGACGAGTGGGGCTGGGGTCGCACCTACAGATGGATTACCGCACCTGCGGTTCCACTCATGCGGACCTTTGTCCGCACCTGCGAGAAAGTGGTACCTCACATGGGGTCGCACCTGCGATGCTTGGGACCGCATGAGCGATCCCGCACCTGCGACTTGGCAACCGCACCTGCGGTCACACCAGATCAGGTGCACCAGCAGTTGCATCAGCTGGTTTGTAGCCCCGTTTGGTGCCCAAGAGGAACCTGGGCCCACCCGATCGCCCGTCCAATTATACCAACAAGTCCTAAATAATAATACAAACTCGCTCGAGCCTTCGGTACGCCCAAAAAAATGCTAAATCTCAAATCGCGCTAAAATTCAACTTTATGAGCTTCGAAAATTCGAACTTTCACATCTGATGCCGAAACCTATCAAATCACGTCTGATTGACCCCAAATTTTGCACACAAGTCATATTAACATTACAGACCTGCTCCAACTTCTGGAATAGTGTTCCGACCCCGATATCAAAATTTCCACTTCCAATCGGATTCTTCCAAACCTTCAAATTTCTAACTTTTGCCAAATGACTTCAAAATAACCTACAGATATTCGAATTCACTTACGATCATGCTCCAAAATTCAGAATCACCATACGAAGCTATTTCCAGACTCGGAATCCCAAACGGACATCAATATCTCTGCAATGCTTTCCTACCCAAACTTAGGATCTTCTAAAATGCCGATTTCCACAATATACGCCGAAACGCTCTTGGGTTATCCAAAACCCGATCCGGACATACGCCCAAGTCCAAAATCATCATACGAACCTGCTGGAGCCTTCAGATTCTGATTCTGAGGTCGTTTGCTCGAAATTCCCATCTCAATCAATTTCTCAAACTTAAGACTACCGAAATGAGAATTTTTCCTTCCAATATAACTCCAAACTTCCTGAATTCCAACTCTGACCATACGCACAAGTCACAATACCTGAAATGAAGCTGTTCATGACTTCCAACCGCTAAACAACGCGCTAGAGCTCAAAACGACCGGTCGGGTCGTTACATTTTTAGTCTTGTAGTGCCATCATTCTACTTTGTTGTTACTTTCCTTTTCGCCCAGTGATGGGAATCGCAAGATTTTCATTTGCTTGGCGAGTTCTCCCTTTTCTTTTGCAAGTTATTTTTTGGATTTGGTCTGCTCAATTACTTTTGGTGACATTGCTAAATCTCCATCAAAGCTAGGGTTTGTCGAGCCTCTATTTTGTAGCTGGATCGTTCTACTTATTCTTGTCGTTCTTCTTATTCTTGAAGGTTGTCCTTCTTCTAGTTGTAAGGATGATGAGTACTTTCGCTCCTCTTTTGATTTGCACGATACTTGTTTGAGTGTCTCTATCTGTTAATTGCTCTATTTTGCTACGAATCCAACTGATTTTAATGTTAGTACTAGCTCCACCAGCCGTGAGGCTTTTGAGTTTACTCCTATAACCCTCAAGTCCTCTTCCTATTAATTCCTCCCATATACCCGGTATTCCCCTAGTTGTTGTCCTATTTTTTTCCAGTTCCCATTTCGGTGGTTGAAAGAAGATCATAATTGTGTCTTTGGCATCTAGATATAAAATTTCCTTTGTCATATGTTAATCCTTATGTTGCTATGGGACTTGGGATAGAGTCAGGGAAATTTTATGAGCCATTCTCTGTATCTACTCTTTGAACGCGACGTATTACTTACGACCTCTTGAGAAATTGAATCCTATAATAACTTCTTGAATCGAGTCATAATCATAGGGTAATACTTCCCACTTGCTTCCCTAAATTTTTCAACAAGGAACTACACCTGATGTATTTCTCACATAACCTTCTCAGTTAAATAGATAATATATGCTCCCTTGTGCCACACACGCACCGTCGTAAAAGTTTACCTATGTGGTGTCAAGTTCCATGAAAAGCATCCCGGAATTTCAATCCTTCTCGAGTCACTCTTTTTCTCACTGGTGTATATGGCTTCTATGGTTTGAATAGTCACTCTACTTTTGCGAATATCATCATGAAACCTTCTCACTGGCTAGTAACATAAGAGCATGCCTTAACACATATCATATGCGTGCGTGTCAATCGAAATGGTCACCGTGTGCATAAGGTCTCGTTGGAAATTGAGATCCTCATATCCCCGTCATAGAAAGATCTTGTGTCGCCATCTTAGTATAACTTCTTTGTCCTCTTGGGACATTCCGTAGTAAGCAACTCACTTTGTTCCTAGTATTGTGGTTGTCCGTGACATGGTCTTGTACTATAGTTGGGAACTAATATAGCAGAAACATGACAAATGCATAACAAATGTTAATTTTCTCTTTACACCTCCACATCATGTGTTAATTATGTTCCTCTGTTAGTGAATTCGTCGAGCTAGTTTCCCAACACTTGTTAGATAACTAGGAGAGAACGTGTCCTCCTATGTGTCACTATAACACTTCCTTTCTTTTAAGAACCCTTAGTGGATTCCCCGTCACTATAACACCTTCTTTTTATGTTTTCCTGTCTTTCATTAGCATCGGGATACATCTCAAGTCAAAATCCATGGAGAACTCATTATGAACATCTGCGAATTGTCCATGATCATTTTCTACTATCTCATTGGGTTTCGTTTCCCTTGCGCACTCGACTTCTAGAATCATTGATTTTGTCAATGTCATGTGAGGAGAGTTTTTCTATCCTTGGCATTCCACCTCCCTGGTTGGATAGGAGTTTTAGTTGTCTTTCTCCCCGGAGCATCATGTTAACCACTAGAACCCCTCTAATTAATACATGATTTCATCCCTATATTAAGATGTCCTAGCTATATGGCTTCACTCGTAGGAGGTTGAGATTAGATGCTTCAAGGTTTCTACACATACCATAAGCATACCGATTGGTAAGACAAGTTGCCGTATCTTTAGTTACCTATGGGCTTCATTTGTCTAATAATTGATGTCGTCACAAAGATTAACCATGTCAGCATCGTTAGTAGTAATGCTCGTGTCTCTTAGCCTATCACCCCCCCTGAAGTACTCTGCTTAGCACTTTAATGGATTCCTAAGTAATTCAAGCCCAACCGTGAAACTCGTTGTTCCTCATTGTATTAGATCTATGTAACGCCCCAAAACCGAGGGACACGACCGGCGCTCGACCGGGTAGCCCCAGTCAAGCGGATGTGGATTCCCTTTTCCATCCCACGTATTACCCCGTGATTCCTATGTACATTATTCAATTATAATTTAAACACATTCTGACAAACTGGAATTAAATTCTAGATTTCTGTCATTACCCACTTGTGGTACAATACTTACAAAATATACATAACATACATGTTTACTTTACGTGGTCTACAAGTTATACTGCCTAAAATACATATGTACATAACCCACATTTCCTGTCTACGGAGCCTCTAAGAGTACAAAGGAGTTATATAATACTTGCCGGTAACAAGGCTCCGGCTATACCTTACATAAATACCAAAATTAAAATCCGGAAGAAGAGGTGGCATGAACCACACAGGGCCCCGTGAAGAAAAGGGGCTCACCAAAATAGCTGATGGGACGTAGAGGAGGCACTATTGTTGGTGGGCTAGAGTACCTGCTATAGAACCACCGGCAAGAATGTAGCGCCCCTAGCAAAAGGGACGTCAGTACATTTGAATTGTACTGGTATGTATGAACAAACTTTACTCTAAGTAAACTCAACAATGCACATGCAAGAGACAGACAGAGAGTCACACAATCACTGCAAAAAGATATAGAAATAAACACAATGGAAGTTCCACAATTCTCACTTCATCGCAATCACAATCACAATTCCACCCTTATCCCTTCTCAACATTCCACCATTATTTCTTTTGTTGCGGCGCGCAACCCGATCCCTCCTGATAATCACAATCATTTCTTATGTTTTTGTTGCGGTGTGCAACCCGATCCCACCGGACAATCACATCTCACCCTTATCACTTCTCACATATCACCCTTATCCCTCCTGTTGCGGCGCGCAACCCGATCCCACCAGACAATCATATCTCATATCAACAATGACAGTTCACAATTCAATCACAGAAAATTTCAGCAATAGGAATATAGCTTCTTTACAACCCACAATACGTATAAAAAAAATCGTGCCACAATAAACCTTTCCAAACAGTGAATCATATACGATATACATTCATACTCTTAGATTCATTAACCTACTAGCATCATTTCACATAGCATGGTAGTGTGGTGATCAACTAAAGACAATCAAGGAATACACTTCACGCTTCAACACAATTTGAACAACCATTTGCACATATTCACACCAATAAACGTAGCGTATGCTCGGACACCACAAAGCAATTTTACAAAGATTAAAGTTAGCCATACATACCTGGAGTCAAGTTTCCCTTTTTAATTTCTATCACAATTCACCGGATCATCGGGCACTGTCAATCTATTCCACAATGTGACCTATTTCACTTAGGATTAGGAACCTCGAATTCAGTTAAGCATTTCATCAAACAGTATGCGATCCCTTAGGTTACTAACACACTTTTTGTGCATAATTACCCAAGTTTGTTTCCCCCATTACTAGGTTACGGAGTTACATTCACATGCATGCGAGGTTTCATCTTTAATTTTTCAAAACCAACCCATGAGTGCTTTATTCCCATAAAAAATATGAGAAATTGGGAGAATTAGAGTGAAGGCTTACCTTTTAGCGAAGAAGATGACTGATTACTCGATAATATCCGGGCTTGAGTGATTTAGGAAAATCAATTTGAGTGATGTTGGAACCTTCTCTCTCAAGAACTCTCTTTTTCTTCTCTCTATCTTGTTTAGAATCTAGTTAAAATGAAAGGGGGTAGGGGTTAAATGAAGCTGGGGTCGGGTATAAAAGTTTGGAAAATTAAAAGCCAGTGTAAAATATGTAGTTAGGAATGCAACAACTATGCGGTCTGCATACTCGTTATCACATAGTGCATCGCATAACACTCCTCCCCAAAAATCAAAGGCAATAATGCGACAGCTATGCGGGCCGCAGAACTGAAATGCAGTCGCAGATTGGACCGCATAGTTGTCCTTCAGTTGGGCAGTGATTCTTTAACTCCCGTGGTACTTTTTGTTCAAATTAGGTCCGTTTTAGGAATTTCCACAGTAAAAAAAACTCGGGGACTCGTTCGGGCATTATTTTAAGCAAGAAATTTTACGGGTCTTTACATCCTCCCCCCCTAAAATCATTCGTCCTCGAATGAGGATTTAGGAAATCATTTGGTTTTGAAAACATGATATGCNGAAATTTCCAGATTTTTTTTACAAACTCCGATTATGTCAGAAATTTTTTGCCAGAGTTTCATTTGTAATTAGGCCTATCTACCTGTTTGAGAGACCCCGAAACACATTTCCAAGCACTATTACACAGTTTTAACCATTCAATAGCTCACACACCAAGTTGTTACCTCAACAATTTACAAATATTTGGTCACTTTATCAACTACACATAACTCATTCTCCTTACCTCACAATTGCACATGATTCAATCAGTGTGACATATTTGCACATAACTTTGGGCCATTTCAGTGCACCCCATACAGTTCAATCACCTCAGTAGATCATAGACAATTCAATTAACCATTACCAATCTACACTACCATTAATCACTTACTTAGAACATTTGTTTCACAAAACATTTATTTGATTTAAAGGGTTGCACACCACCCATTTAATAACCTCATATACAGTTTTAGCACGCATTGGAAAGTTACAACAATAAGGCAATTAAGGAAAATGGGGTGTCTTTGCACGAATCGAAATTGTCACGACCCAAAATCCAAACCACTAAGAGTCTTGATGGCGCCTAACACCACACTTGCTAGGCAAGCCAATGTTAGATTCCATCTACAATATTCTACAATTATACTGGTGAAATACAAATAACTTTAATTAAATCAGCCTCTTACAATTGCCAAACATTCATAACCCTCCAACAATTCTTTGAGTCATCATAACTTCCCAAAACCTCAATATTACTTCCAGTGATTTCAAAACCAAAAGAATATAAATCATAATATAAAAAGAGTTCCGAATTTATAGGAAAATAAAATCTATAACTACCCCCAGAATCTGGTGTCACTAATCCACAAACAACTAAGAATACTACACAGAATGTCTGAAAAGAAAGTGGTGAATTGTCTGAACAAATGTAAACAGTAAATCATAAAGGAGAAGACTCTCGGAGATCTGCGAACGCCGGCAGATGTACCTCGTGTCTCCAACGAGCTCAGGTGGTCAATATAAATCTACTTTTGTTGGAACGCATCGGGATCTGTGGAAAAAAAGCACAGAGTGTAGCATCAGTACAACCAACCCAATGTACTGAGTAAGTGCCGAGCCTAACCCCGGCGAAGTAGTGACGAGGCTAGGTCGGACTTCAACAATATCTAAAGTATGTGACAACAATAAATAATAACACTGGAAGATAACTAGCCATGAAAATAATAGAAACTGCAATGAAATGAAATACTCAACTATAACCAATTTTCTCAACAACTCTTCCACACTTCCGCTCATTCACTTGAAGTAAAACAATATTTCGAAATTTAAAGAATAATAAAATCTCTGTCTAGCCTTTTCACACTTTTACTTTCTCTCTTCATTAAACATCAATAACAATATCAATATCATTGTAAATATAAGCATTCTCCCTTATTTCTCCTTGTTGCGGCGTGCAACCCGCTCCCACATGTCCTCCCTTATTACTCCTCCCTAACACATCTCTCTTATTTCTCCTATTGCGGCGTGCAACCCGATCGCACCTGACCTCCCTTATTGCTCCTTGTTGCGGCGTGCAACCCGCTCCCACCAGACATATCATATCACATGAATTTCATAATTTCACAAATCAGGCCAAGCCCATAACAATGCTTTCGTTTTCAATAAATATAACTGACAATTGCGTTCATCTCATAACTTTAGCAATGCCTCGAAATCAGAAAACCAACTATAATATCATAGTATAAACGTTTATTCCATAACCAGAATCAATTACCAAGTACCTCAACCAGATGTATATCACAAAGGAGCCAATTCAATAGTCAATACTCTTTCCAACAAATATAAAGATGACCAATAGCAACTCAACAAGTCAAATAGCCGATTAAACAGAGTAAACATAGAGCAATTAAGACAACAAGCAGCGAAGTGAGGCAACGGGGAAAAGGAGCATGCTTAATAGAGACTTGGGTGATGCATAGGTACTCGTCACCACACCTACCTATACATCACACCCATGCAATACACATAACACACAAGAGGGAGTCCTATTCCCTCAAGCTGTTAGGCCAAACACTTACCTCGTATGCCATAAACTCAATTCAAGCCTCAATCACTGCCTTACCCTTTGATTCCAACACCAATACGCTCGCATCTAATCACAAGTTACTTAATTTCATTAATGAGTGGTAAGTAGATGAAGTCTAATGCATGGAAAAGAGTTTTCAAAAGTTTTTCCTAAAAATCCAAAATTGATGCCGGGCCCGCTTGGTCCAAATCCAAAGTTCGGACCAAAACCGGATTACCCATTCACCCCGAGCCCGAGTGTATGATTGGTTTTGGAATCCGACCCCAATTGAGGTCTAAATTCCCAAGTTTCCATGTTTTTCCCAAAATTCCCAATTTTCCCATGAACATTTTTTGATTCTATGATGAAATCTTGTAATAGGATGTTAAGGAATGAAGAAAAGTAGTTATAAATTACTCAAAATAGTTTTGGAGAAGAAAGGGTCTTTTGAAAATCGCCTCTAGTGTTTTAGGGTTTTTGAAAAGTGAAAAATAGCTGAAAAAAATACGTTATATATAGGTATCCCTTCCCAGGCTCCCACCGCGGTCCGCGAAAAATAGACCGCGGTCGCGAAGGCCTCGTGTTGCCTCTCTGAAGATCGACCACCGCGGTCCGCGACAAATCAACCGCGACCGCGAAGGTTTCTACAGGTCCTCTAAAGTTTCTCATCGCGGTCCGCGATAAGACGACCGCGACCTCGAATGGAGCACTGTGGTCCGTAAAAAAGTGACCACGGCCGGGAAGTGAGCGCTGCAGTCCGCGGAAAAACGACCGCGGCCGCGCTCGTAGGTTCAGCGACCTGTGGCTGTACCTCTAACGCTCAGTGATTTTAAGTCTAATGCACCCCGAAACCTACTCGAAACTATCCCAAGCCCTCAAAACCTCAAGCAAAAGTGTACACAACCTTGGAAACACATTACAAACTTTTTCAAGTATTCATAACACTGAATCATCATAAAAATAATTGAATTATACTTCAAATCATATACAATTTCTCAACCTTTCTCAAACATCACTTTTTTCCACTTCCAGTTCGAATCTCATCAACATCAAATTTGTTTCTCACCAAATTTCACAGATATTCCATTTAATCATGTTGAATTTATTCTGGGCTCCGTAACCATAATACGCACCTCAATTACACAGTTTTCCATCATACATCATTTTCACAACCTTTATATTTTTCAGAAACCATTTTTATTAAATTTTCATTATTTCATCAGTATTTTTCACATAAAGGCTTGCCGGCTACGCGCCACGGCTGCAGTACACAACATGGTGAGATAAGAAGGAGGCTTTCACGGCCTCGACACACAGATTTAGATAAAATTATACAGGATGACTTTTCGGGTCTTCGCAATCTCCACCTCTAAAACAAATGTTCGTCCTGGAACGGACATAGAGATATACCTGGATCGGGGAAAAGAAGGGGATATCTATTTCGCATATCGGACTCGGATTCCCAAGTCGCTGCCTCAACAGGTTGACCCCTCCACTGAACACGAACTGAAGGAAAACTTTTCGATCTCAACTGACGAACCTGCCTGTCCAAAATATCTACCGGCTCCTCCTCATAAGACAAGTCTTTGTCCAACTGGACAGAGCTGAAATCTAACACATGGGACAGGTCACCATGATATTTCTGGAGCATTGACACATGAAATACCGGATGAACTAAGGATAACCCAGGAGGTAATACAAGCTTGTATGCTACCTCCCCCACCTTCTCAAGAATCTCGAACGACCCAATATATCTAAGGCTCAGCTTGCCTTTCTTCCCAAATCTCATCACACCCTTCATGGGCGACACACGAAGCAATACTCTATATCCAGTCATAAATGCTACATCACGAATTCTACGATCGGCATAACTCTTTTGCCTAGACTGGGCTGCAAGAAGTCTCTCCTGAATAATGTTGACCTTATCTAAGGCCTCTTGAACTAAATCTCTACCCAATAATCTAGCCTCTCCTGGCTCAAACCACCCAACTGGCGATCTGCACTACCTACCATATAACGCTTCATAAGGAGCATTCCGAATGCTCGACTGATAACTATTATTATAAGCAAATTCTACTAATGGAAAGAATAGATCCCATGAACCTCTAAAATCAATAACACAAGCGCGGAGCATATCCTCCAATATTTGAATAGTACGCTCAGACTGCCCGTCAGTCTGAGGATGAAATGATGTGCTGAGATCAATCTGGGTACCCAACTCATTATGCAATGTTCTCCAGAAATGCGAGGTGAACTGAGGACCTCGATCTAATATGATGGATACCGGCACACCGTGCAACCGGACTATCTCCCAAATATATAATTCAGCTAACCTCTCTGATGTGTAAGTACTAGCCACTGGGATGAAGTGTGCTGACTTAGTCAGTCTATCAACAATAACCCAAACCTAATCAAACTTCCTCTGGGTCCGTGGGAGCCCAAAAACGAAGTCCATAGTAATACGCTCCCACTTCCACTCAGGAATCTTTATCTGCTGAAGTAGACCACAAGGTCTTTGATGTTCATGTTTTACTTGGTGAAAATTTAAAAAATGAGCTACATAAGCCACAATGTCCTTTTTCATCCTTCTCCACCAATAATATTGTTTCAAGTCATGGTACATTTTTGCTGCACCTGGGTGAATAGAATACTTGGAACTGTGAGCCTCTTCAAGTATCAGCTCACGGATACCATCAACATTAGGCACACAAAGCTTACCTTGCATCCGCAAAATACCATCGTTTCCAATCGTAAATTGCTTGGCATCACCGTGCCGAACCTTGCCTCTAAGGACTGCCAAATGTCGGTCATCATCCTGCCGCTCTCGGATACGATCAATTAGTGAAGACCGAGCGACAATACAAGCTAGAAAGCTGCTTGGAGAAATATCTAACCTCACGAACTGATTTGCCAAAGTATGAAAATCTAAATCCAACGGTCTCTCACCGACTGGAATATATGCAAGACTGCCCATACTCACTGCCCTTCGACTCAATGCATTTGCCACAACATTGGCCTTCCCCGAGTGATACAATATAGTTACATCATAATCTTTTAACAACTCTAACCATCTCCGCTGCCTCAAATTTAGATCTTTCTGTTTAAATAAGTACTGGAGGCTACGATGGTTAGTAAAAATTTCACACGCAACCCCATAAAGATAGTGCCTCCAAATTTTCAAAGCATGCACAATAGCTGCCAATTCCAAATCATGAACCGTGTAATTCTTCTCATGGATTTTAAACTGACGAGACGCATACGCAATCACCCTGCTGTCCTGCATCAACACTGCTCCGAGACCAACTCTAGAAGCATCACAATACACCGTGAAAGAACCCAAATCTGATGGTAACACCAACACAGGTGCTGAAGTCAAGGCTGTCATGAGCTTTTGGAAGCTCGCCTCGCACTCATCTGACCATTTGAATGGAGCATTTTTCGGAGTCAATTTAGTCATTGGGGATGCTATGGATGAGAACCCCTCCACAAAACGGCGTTAGTAACCGGCCAAACCCAAGAAACTCTTGATCTCTGTGGCTGTGGTGGGTCTAGGCCAGTTCTTTACTGCCTCTACTTTCGTAGGATCAACCTGAATACCCTTTGCTGATATGATTTGACCCAAAAAGGCTATTGAATCTAACCAAAACTCACATTTAGAAAACTTAGCATATAATTGATTATCCCTCAAGTTCTGGAGAGCTATACGGGATATGCTGCTCAAGCTCTTCCCGACTGCGGGAATATATAAGAATGTTATCAATGAACACGATTACAAAGGAATCCAGATGTAGCTTGAAAACTCGATTCATTAAGTCCATAAAGGCTGATGGAGAATTAGTCAGCCCAAAAGACGTAACCAAAAATTCATAGTGCTCATACCTCGTACGAAAAGTTGTCTTAGGGATATCGGAAGCCCTAATCTTCAGCTGATTTTTTTGAAAATACTCTAGCACCCTGAAGCTGGTCAAATAGGTCGTCAATCCTAGGAAATGGATATTTATTCTTGATAGTAACTTCATTTAGCTGCCTGTAGTCTATGCACATTCTCATTGATCCATCCTTTTTCTTTACAAATAAAAATGGTGCACCCCAAGGCGATACACTGGGTCTAATGAAGCCCTTATCTAACAAATCTTGCAACTCTTCTTTTAACTCTTTCAATTCTGGTGGCGCCATACGATATGGAGGAATGGAAATGGGCTGAGTGCCCGGAGCCACATCAATACAAAAATCAATGTCTCTGTCAGGCGGCATACCCGATAGATCTGAAGGGACCACCTCAGGAAATTCACGCACGATAGGAACTGACTCAGGAAATTCATGCACGATAGGAACTGACTCTATAGAAGGAATCTCAGCATCAGAATCATGAATGTGAGCCAAATAAGCTAAAAAAACCCTTCCCCATCATAATATGATATCAAAGTCAACTATGTCTAGAAGTAGAAGATCAACTCTAGTTTCAAGACCTTTAATGACTACCACACACGAGCGATATACTCGATCTACCACAATAGTATCCCCTACCGGTGTAGACACATGAAGAGGAACACTCAAGGGATCACGGGGCACATTCAAATACGAGGCAAAATAGGATGAAACGTACGAATAGGTAGACCCCGAATCAAACAAAACAGAAGCAGCTCTATCACAAACTGAGATGGTACCTGTAATAACAGCGTCTGAAGACTCAGCCTCTGGCCTAGCTAAAAAGAATAAAGACGGGGTTGAGCCCCACCACCCTGAACAACACCTCTCGGAGGACCTCCACCTCTAGCAGGCTGGCCTCCACCTCTAACATTCTGGCCTCTACCTCTAACTGCCTGACCCCTACCCCTTACTGGCGGGGTAGGTAGTGCTGCAAATGGTGCCGGAACTATGGCACGAGAACCCTAGTACTGATGCTGACTACCCAAAAGTTTTGGACAAACTCTACGAACATGCCCATATTTGCCACACTCAAAACATCCCTTCTGATACGAGGACTGACCTTGACGAACCGGCTGACCACGATAATAACTCTGCAGGGGAGGTTCTCTAATAGGAGCTGCAGGAGCACTATAGGCTTACTGAGCAGAAGGAGGTACATAAGAACCACGGCCCCCAGAATTGCCATGCGAAACTGGTAGGGCTGAATGGAATGGCCTGGATGAATTACCCCTGCTAAATGAAGTCCCACCTCTATATGAGGTACCACTGAAAACACCGGAGTGACGAGGTCTCTTTTCTGACCCCTGACCTCCTATCCCAAGAACCGACTCAACTCTCCTAGCTATGTTCGCTGCATCCTGAAGAGAAATCTCAAACCCTATTTCCTTAGCCATCTGCAACCTGATGGGCTGAGCAAGGCCCTCAATAAACTGCCTAACCCTCCCCCTCTCTGTGGGAAAAATACGAGTAGCATGTCTAGCACAGTCCACAAAACAGGTCTCGTACTGAGTCACAGTCATACTACCCTGCTGAAGTCGCTCAAACTGACGACGCTTATCCTCCCGAGTAGTGACAGGTAAAAACTTCTCCATGAAGAGATGGGAAAACAGATCCTAAGTCATAGCAGGTGATCCAACTGGCTTCGTCAACAAGTAATCTCTCCACCATTGCTTGGCGGAACCAGTCATCTGAAAAACTCCGAAGTCGACCCCATTGGTCTCCAAAATGCCCATATTACTCAACACCTCATGACACCTATCCAAATATTCATGTGGATCCTCTGAAGTAGCACCACTGAAATGGACAAGGAACAACTTGATGAACCTGTCAAGTCTCCACAAAGCATCTGCTGACATGGCTGCCCTATTAGTAGGTGGCACCGCTGCGATCGACTGAATGACCCCAATGGTATTAGCCACTGGAGTCTTAATTTGCGGAGTAGTCTGAACTGGGGTATGAGTAGTAGGAATCAGGACTCCTCCTCCAGCCTGAGATACGACTGTTGTAGCAGGAAAGGTACCCGTATGGGCCACACTCTCCATAAGGCCCACAAAACGGACCAAAGCATCCTGAAGGACTGGGATAATAATAAACCCCTCGGGAACCTGAGCTGGCCTGGCTGGAACAGTCTGAGCTGGAATCCCTTTGTCGATCTCAATCTGGGGTCCCTCACTTGTGGCTGCTGCCTGGGCAACAGGCTGAGTTCTGCCCCAGCCTCGGCCTCTGCCCCTAGTAGGAGATGTTGTTGCTGCTAGAAGTCCGGAATTCTGGTTAGCGGAAGATGAGGCACGTGTCCTCGCCATCTGCAAAAGAGTAGAAGAATTCGAATCAGTATGAGAGGTGAAAGAATCGCACGATAGAGTAGAAATAAAAATGGAGTTGTTTCCTAACTCAATAGCTTCTAAAAGATAAGTACAGACGTCTCTGTACTGATCCTTTAGACTCTAATAAGCTTGTTTGTGGATTGTGAGACCTAAGTAAACCTAGTGCTCTATTACCAAGTTATCACGACCCAAAATCCCAACCACTAAGAGTCGTGATGGCCCCTAACACCACACTTGCTAGGCAAGCCAATGTTAGATTCCATCTGCAATATTCTACAATTATACTGGTGAAATACAAATAACTTTAATAAAAGCAACCTCTTACAATTGCCAAACATTCATAACCCTCCAACAATTCTTTGAGTAATCATAACTTCCCAAAACCTCAATAATTACTTCCATTGATTTCAAAACCAAAAGAATATAAATCATAATATAAAAAGAGTTGAGAATTTATAGGAAAATAAACTCTATAACTACCCCCAGAATCTGGTGTCACTAATCCACAAACAACTAAGAATACTACACAGAATGTCTGAAAAGAAAGTGGTGAACTGTCTGAACAAATGTAAACAGTAAATCATAAAGGAGAAGACTCTCGGAGATCTGCGAACAGCGGCAGATGTACCTCGTGTCTCCAACGAGCTCATGTGGTCAATATAAATCTACTGCTGCTGGAACGTGTCGGGATATGTGCAAAAAGAGCACAGAGTGTAGCATCAGTACAACCGACCCCATATACTGAGTAAGTGCCGAGCCTAATTCCGGCGAAGTAGTGATGAGACTAGGTCGGGCTTCAACAATATCTAAAGTCTGTGACAACAATAAATAATAACACTTGAAGATAACTAGCCAGGAAAATGATAGAAACTGCAATGAAATGAAATACTCAGCTATAACCAATTTTCTCAACAACTCTTCCATACTTCCGCTCTTTCACTTGAAGTAAAACAATATTTCGAAATTTAAAGAATAATAAAATCTCTGTCTAGCCTTTTCACACTTTTAATTTCTCTCTTCATTAAACATCAATAACAATATCAATATCATTGTAAATATAAACATTCTCCCTTATTTCTCTTAGTTGCGGCGTGCAACCCGCTCCCACCTGTCCTTCCTTATTACTCCTCCCTAACATATCTCCCTTTTTCCTCCTGTTGCGACGTGCAACCCGATCCCACCTTACCTCCCTTATTGCTCCTTTATGCGGCGTGCAACCCGCTCCCACCAGACATATCATATCACATGAATTTCATAATTTCACAAGTCAAGCCAAGCCCATCACAATGCTTTCGTTTACAATAAATATAACTGACAATTGCGTTAATCTCATAAGTTTAGCAATGCCTCGAAATCATAAAACCAACGATAATATCACAGTATAAATGTTTATTCCATAACCAGAATCAATTACCAAGTACCTCAACCAGATGTATATCACAAAGGAGTCAATTCAATAGTCAATACTCTTTCCAACAAATATAAAGATGACCAATAGCAACTCACAAGTCAAATAGCCAATTAAACAGAGTAAACATAGAGCAATTGAGACAATAAGCAGCAAAGTGGGGCAACGGGGAAAAGGAGCATGCTTAACAGAGACTTGGGTGATGCATAGGTACTCGTCACCACACCTATACATCACACCCATGCAATACACATAACACACAAGGGGGAGTCCTATTCCCTCAAGCTAAGGTTAGGCCAAACACTTACCTCGAATGCCAGAAACTCAATTCAAGCCTCAATCACTGCTTTACCCTTTGATTCCAACACCAATACGCTCGTATCTAATCACAAGTTACTTAATTTCATTAATGAGTGCTAATTAGATGAAGTCTAATGCATGGAAAAGAGTTTTCAAAAGTTTTTCCTAAAAATCCAAAATTGATGTCGGGCCCGCTTGGTCCAAATCCAATGTTTGGACAAAAACTCGATTACCCATTCACCCCCGAGCCCGGGTGTATGATTGGTTTTGGAATCCGACCCCAATTGAGGTCTAAATTCCCAAGTTTCCATGTTTTTCCCAAAATTCCCAATTTTCCCATGAAAAGTTTTTGATTCTATGATTAAATCTTGTAATAGGATGTTAAGGAATTAAGAAAAATAGTTAGAAATCACTTACAATAGTTTTGGAGAAGAATGTCTTTTGAAAATTGCCTCTAGTGTTTTAGGGTTTTTGAAAAGTGAAAAATAGCTGAAAAATACGTTAAATATAGGTATTCCTTCCTAGAGCCCCACCGCGGTCAACGAAAAATCGAGCGCGGACGCGAAGGCCTCATGTTGCCCCTCTGAAAATCGACCACCACGATCCGCGACAAATCGACTGTCGCCGCGAAGGTCTCTACAGGTCCTCTAAAGTTTCTCACCGCGGTCCGCGATAGGACGACCGTGGCCGGGGAGGGAGCGTTACGGTCCGCGAAAAAGTGACCGCGGCCGCGCTCCCAGGTTTAGAGACCTGCGGCTGTATCTGCAACGCTCAGTGATTTTAAGTCTAATGCACCCCGAAACCTACTCGAAACTATCACGAGCCCTCAAAACCTCAAACAAAAGTGTACACAAC
The DNA here is from genome assembly GCA_005239495.1 of Nicotiana undulata. NCBI lineage: Eukaryota > Viridiplantae > Streptophyta > Magnoliopsida > Solanales > Solanaceae > Nicotiana > Nicotiana undulata. The sequence goes on from ML267640.1 coordinate 28,521, forward strand.
CTCGGAAACACATTACAAACTTATTCAAGTATTCATAACACTGAATCATCATTAAAATCATTGAATTATACTTCAAATCATATACAATTTCTCAACCTTTCTCAAACTTCACTTTTTTCCACTTTTAGTTCGAATCTCATCAACATCAAATCTGTTTCTCACCAAATTTCACAGATATTCCATCTAATCATGTTGAACTTATTCTGGGCTCTGTAACCATCATACGGACCTCAATTACACAGGTTTCCATCATACATCATTTTCACAACCTTTATATTTTTCAGAAACCATTTGTATTAAAATTTCATTATTTCATCAGTCGTTTTCACATAAAGGCTTTCCGGCTACGCGCCCGGGCTGCGCTACACACCATGGTGAGATAAGAAGGAGGATTTCACGGCCTCGACACACATATTTAGATAAAATTATACGGGATGACTTTTCGGGTTGTCACAGGAATACAACATAAAACTTCCTTGGGACAATAATTCGCACGATCACTACTAGACTTGTTCAAACAGATGGGGATGTTTTTCTCTCATTTTATTCTCTGCTTCCCACGTGGCTTCCTCGACTCTTTGACTTCGCCACAACACTTTAACAGAAGCAATCTCTTTGTTTCTCAATTTACGGACTTGCCTATCAAGAATAGCAACCGGAGCCTCTTCGTATGATAACTCTTTATTAACCTCAATAGTCTGAATTGTCACGATGGCGGATGGATATCCAACCACTTTCTTCAACATAGAAACATGGAAAACCGGGTGCACTAATGACATTTCATGGGGCAATTCCAGCCTATAAGCCACCCGTCCTATCCTTTGGGCGATCATATATGGCCCAACGTACATAGGGATCAACTTCCCTTTCTTCCCAAACTGCATCACTCCCTTCATGCGAGACACCTTCAAGAATACCCAATCATCTACCTAGAACTCCAATTCTCTTCGACGAACGTCCGCATAGGATTTATGATGACTCTGAGCTGTTTTCATCCTCTCCTGAATGACTCTAACTTTTTCCATAGCTTGGTGCACAAGATCTGGCCCTAACAATTCCGCCTCACCAGTTTCGAACCATCCAATCGGAGATCTACACCTTCTTCCGTATAATGCCTCAAATGGGGCCATCTGAATACTAGCATGGAAGCTGTTATAATAAGAAAACTCGACAAGCGGCAAATGATCATCCCAATTACCCTTGAAGTCTAAAACACAAGCCCGTAGCATATCTTCAAGCGTCTGAATAGTCCGCTCTGCCTGACCGTCAGTCTGTGGATGGAATGCCGTGTTGAGATTTACCTGAGTACCCAAACCTTGCTGAAATTTCCGCCAAATATTGGTTGTGAACTGGGATCCTCGATCTGAGATAATAGAAACTGGTGTGCCATGAAGCCTAACTATCTCCTTGATGTACAATTGAGCATATTGTTCCCCTGCGTCAGTGGACTTGACTGGCAAAAAGTGGGCTGATTTGGTGAGTCGATCCACTATCACCCAAATTGAGTCAAACCTGCGTTGAGTGCAAGGTAACCCTACCACGAAATCCATATTGATCATCTCCCATTTCAACGTCGGTATTTCCATAAGATGAGTTAATCCACCGGGCCGATGATGCTCGGCCTTTACCTGCTGGCAATTCAGACATCTAGACACAAAGTCCGCCACACCCCTCTTCATACCCCTCCACCAATAAATTTCCCGGAGATCATGATACTTCTTCGTAGAACCTGGGTGCACAGAATACCTGGAGCTATGATCCTCCGCCATTACCCTCTCCCGAAGATTATCTACATCTGGAACACATGGCCTACCTTTACATTGCAACACTCTATCATTGCTGCCGAGTGAAAATGCCGAAAACTTGTTATTCAGAACTGCCTCCTTCAACTGTGCCAATGCTGGATCAATAAATTGCTTTTCTTTGACTTCCGCTACAAGTGCCGATTCTGCCACATTATGAACCATAACCTCCCCTTCGCCTGAGGTCGAAAGACAAACCCCCAAACTGGCCAATTGATAAACCTCCTGAGCCAAGGGCCTCTGATCCGCTTCCTAATGAGCCAAACTACCCATAGACTTCCGACTGAGAGCGTCGGCCACAACATTCGCCTTTCTTAGATCGTACAAGGTGTTCATATCATAATCCTTAAGCAATACTAACCACCTCCGCTTCCTTAGATTCAGTTTCTTCTGCTTGAATAAATACTGAAGACTCTTGTGGTCTAAGAACACGTCCACGTGGACTCCATAAAGATAATGCAGCCAAATGTTTAATGGAAACACCACTGCTGCGAGCTCCAAATCATGCGTCGGATAATTCTTCTCGTGATTCTTGAGTTGCCTTGAAGCACACGCTATAACCTTCCCATGTTGAATCAACACACACCGAAACCAACCCTTGAAGCATCGCAATAAACCATAAATCCCTCTATACCTTCTGGCAAGGTCAATACCGGTGCTGAAGTCAATCTCAACTTCAATTCATGAAAACTTTTCTCACAAGCGTCGGACCACTGGAACTTCACCGCTTTCTGCGTCAATTTAGTCAATGGGGAGGCGAGGGTAGAGAATCCCTCCACAAACCTCCGATAATATCCGGCTAGACCCAAGAAACTGCAAATCTCTTTCGGGGTCGTTGGTCTAGGCCAATATTTCACTGCTGCGATCTTCTGGGGATCAACCTGAATCCCTTCTCTGGAAACAGCATGACCCAGAAACGCGATTGATTCTAGCCAAAACTCACATTTAAAAAATTTAGCATAAAACTGGTGATGATGAAGAATCTGCAGGACTGTCCTGAGGTGATTAGCATGATCTTCCCGACTCCGCGAGTAGACAAGGATGTCATCAATAAAAACAATCATGAAGGATTCTAGAAAATGCTTGAAAACCCGAATCATAAGATCCATGAAAGTTGTTGGAGCATTGGTCAGCCTAGAGGACATTACCAAAAATTCAAAATGACCATAACGAGTTATGAAGGCGGTCTTAGGAATATCCTGCTCTCTGATCTTTAACTGATGATACCCAGACCGTAAATCAATTTTGGAGAAGAACATCGCACCTTGCAATTGATCAAACAAATCATCTATTCGAGGCAATGGATACTTGTTTTTGATCGTGACTTTGTTGAGCTGTCGATAATCGATATACATCCGAAGCGACCCATCCTTCTTTTTGACGAAAAGAACCAGAGCGCCCACGGCGATACACTCGGCCGAATGAACCCTTTTTCTAATAAATCCTTCAACTGCTCCTTTAACTCCCTCAACTTTGCTGGCGCCATTCTGTATGGTGGAATATATATAGGCTGCATATCTGGCGATACATCAATCCCGAAATCAATCTCCCTATCTGGCGTAATCCCTGGAAGCTCATCCGGAAACACTTTAAGAAACTTATTCACGACTAGCACGGACTCGGGGGCCGACACTTCTGAAGCGGTGTCCGCGACCCAGACCAAATGATAGATACATCTCTTCTTAATCATCTTCGAAGCCTTAAGGTAGGAAATAAACCTACCCTTCGGCACCACACCATTCCCTTTCCACTCAATAACCGACTCATTAGGAAACTCGAGTCTCATGACTCTTATTCAGCAGTCGAGTTTAGCAAAGCACGAATAAAGCCAGTCCATTCCCATAATAATATCAAAAACTACCATCCCGAGCTCAATAAGATCGGTCGTGGTAACGCAACCACATACCGTAACAACACAATTCTTATAGACTCGCGCTGCTGTAATAGAATCACTAACCGGAGTCGATACAGAGAACGGCTCATGAAGCTGTTCGGGTTCTATCCCAAAAATTGAAGCAATAAACGGGGTAACATAAGACAAGGAGGACCCCGGATCAGTAAGAGCATAACAATCAAGTGCTTGAACATTCAAAATACCCGTGACAATATCTGGAGAAGCCTCCGCATTCTGGCGACCACTCAAAGCATAGAATCAGCTGGGTCCACCTCTACCACGAGCCCGACCCCTAAATGTACCACGTCCTGTTAGAGCTGGAGGACGCATTGAAGATGTGGCGGCTGAAGAACCGGAGGACTGGGCAAATCCCCTACCCATGCCCAGGCTGGGCGCACGACAATCCCGCTAAAGATGACCCCTCACCCCACACCTGTAGCATATCGGGTGATCCAAATAACAAGCCTCAGTATGGAACCCTTCGCATTTAGGGCAAAAAGCCCTCCCCTGCTGCTGGAACCTTCCTCCGGTACGACCTGACTGATGGGGCCTCTTGCTGTCCGATCCTGGTCTCCAATGACTATTCGGCTGATAACGCTGCATGGATGGCGGTGCACTGGCTGAGGACTGTGCATAAGACTAGGATGGCCCTGATGGCCCCCTCCCCTGAACTGGTCTCCCCCTTGCAACTCTGCTCCCTGAGTGACCCACTGACCAGACTCTGTTGCTACTCTCCCTGTTTGCCTGTATCTTCAACTTTCTAGCCTCCATGGCCTGGGCGAACCCCACGATCATTCCATAATTCATATCCGAGTGTAAAGCTATTGTAGCAGCCTCATTCACAACCAAAGGGCTGAGACCTTGAACAAATTGTCTAACTCGAGCATCCATGGTCGACACTAACTGAGGAGCATACTTGGACAACCTTACAAACTCAATGTGGTACTCCCAAACACTCATACTACCCTGCTTGAGGACCTCAAACTCAGTAGCACGGTCTGCCATAGTCTCGGCAGGCAAAAAGTGATCCATGAATGCATCCACGAACTCGTCCCATCTAACCGGAGGACTTCCCTCCCCATGGGAACCCTCCCACATCTCGAACCAGGAATATGCTGCTCCCCTCAACCAGTACGAAGCTAACTCGACCTCCTATATCTCTGTAGCCTTCATCACCCGAAGGGTCTTGTACATCTCATCAAGAAAATCCTGTGGATCGGCCTCTGGATCCGTACCTGAGAACTCTGGAGGGGCCAACCGCAGAAACTGGTTGACTTTGGAGCCGGCGAAATCTCCCTGTCCGCTGGAGAACACAGGGGTAGCATGAGATCTTTGGGCCTGAGTGGCCACCAACTGAGTCAACATATGAATAGCTCCTCTGAGGTCCCCCTCGGACGTACCGGGACCGGAAGCTGGAACTGTAAAGGGATAAGGAATATCAGCGGGAGGGATTGCAGCACCCTCTGCCGCCGCAGGAACAGGAATGCTTTGATCCGGAATAGAAGGTTAGGCAGATTCAAGGTCGGGGAGTCACCCTTACCCGCACTATCAGGTACATGATTCACAGCCACACTTGGGGTGGCATTGGCCTCAAGGCCGAGTCGAGCTCTCCTCTACTGTGACATTACTGAAAATTTTAGAACAAAGCACGAATTAGGCAAGAATATTTTCACTTTCCGGTTCACTGCAGGATATAGAATAACAATAAAAGGGTAATTTAATAAATGTCAATTTAGCCCCCTAATTATAGATGTGGTTGACAACACACCGATAAGAAGGGCTCTACTAGACACGGCTCTGAGACATCCTAGGACTCTTTTACAAACCTTAGGCTCTAATACCAAGTTTGTCACGCCCCAAAACCGAGGGACACGGCCGGCGCTCGACCGGGTAGCCCCAGTCAAGCGGACATGGATTACCTTTTCCATCCCACGTATTACCCCGTGACTCCAATGTACATTATTCAATTATAATTTACACACATTCTTACAACCTAGAATTAAATTTTAGATTTCTGTCATTACCCACATGTGGTACAATACTTACAAAATATACATAACATACAAGTTTACTTTAAGTGGTCTACAAGTTATACTACCCAAAATACATATGTACATAACCCACATTTCCTGTCTACAGAGCCTCTAAGAGTACAAAGGAGTTATATAATACTTGTCGGTAACAAGGCTCCGGCTATACCTTACACAATTACCAAAATGAAAATCCGTAAGAAGAGGTGGCATGAACCACACAGGGCCCCGAGAGGAAAGGGGCTCACCAAGATTAAAGTTAGACATACATACCTAGAGTCGAGGTTCCCTTTTTAATTTCTATCACAATTCACTGGATCGTCGGGCACCGTCAATCTATTCCACAATGTGACCTATTTCACGTAGGATTAGGAACCTCAAATTCAATTAAGCATTTCATCAAACACTATGCGATCCCTTAGGTTACTAACCCCCCTTTTGAGCATAATTACCCAAGTTCGTTTCCCCTATTACTAGGTTACGGAGTTACATTCACATGCATGCAAGGTTTCATCTTTTATTTTTCAAAACCAACCAATGAGTGCTTTATTCCCATAAAAAATATGAGAAATTGGGAGAATAAGAGTGAAGGCTTACCTTTTAACGAAGAAGATGACTGATTACTCGATAATATTCGGGCTTGAGTGATTTTGGAAAATCAATTTGAGTGATGTTGGAACCTTCTCTCTCAAGAACTCTCTTTTTCTTCTCTCTATCTTGTTTAGAATCCAGTTAAAATGAAAGGGGGTAGGGGTTAAATGAAGCTAGGGTCGGGTATAAAATTTTGGAAAATTAAAAGCCCGTGTCAAATATGCAGTGGGCCAATTTTGGAAACAATCTGCCCAGGTATGCGACCACTATGCGGTCCGCATACTCGTTATGCGATCGCATAGTGCATCGCATAACAACCCTCCCCAAAAATCAAAGGCAATAATGCGACAGCTATGCGGTCCGCAGAACCGAAATACGGTCGCATATTGGACCGCATAGTTATCCTTCAGTTGGGAAGTGATTCTTTAACTCCCGGGGTCCATTTTGTTCAAATTAGGTCTATTTTAGGAATTTCCACAGTAAAAACAACTCGTGGACTCGTTCGGGCATTATTTTAAGCAAGAAATTTTATGGGTCTTTACAATCTAATTGGTATTGAAGGTTCAAACGTGTCAAAGAGGAAGCATCACCCTATGATCACATATGTTCGATAGGTAGTTTTATGGTCAATTTTTTATAGCACATCTGAGAGTAATCATTAAAGGTCATCATAGGTTTAGTTTGGGTGTTCCCGTAGAGATTTAGAATTTAGGAGGGTGAACAGGTTATTATCAAGAGTTTCCCTGAATATGTTATGTGAGTCGATAATGAAGGGTTCATAAGCGCATTTCCCATTAGGCTGCACTAGGAGTATGATGTTTTCCCGTAACTGTTCCTCGTGTATTTTATGTTTTCATATGTCTATGTCTAAAAATGTAGTTGCATATCCTTTGTGTATCATCCGTGTGGAAATTATTGAAGGTGAAGTTAATGGATAGTCAGCTTATGCGAGGTATCTAGTTGTCATCCTTGTAAGATAAGTTTGGGGATTGGGATTGTCTATGTGAATGTGTTATAGCAAAGCCTGTAAGTCGAGGAGGCCACCTTGAAGGCCGAACGTGTCGTGGAAAGAAAATATTCTCGCTTGATTGTATAACAATTAGTTTTGATTTGAAGGGTACCTTGTAGGTGTTATGATAAAAAACAATGTACAGTCCATGCTCCGGGGTCATTATGATAATGTAGTGCTTGTAATTCTAAGATTAGTGTTATGGAAACATACATTATGGTGCTTTGTCGAGTTATGGATGAGTTGTTAGGATGGTTTTGGTTGTTCTCTGGCAGATGGGTAGGCCTAGTTACAAAGGAGATGCTGCCGTAATTTCTGAAAAATTTGGGAGTTAGTCAATTTAGGGACTTGAGGTAGCCTAGAAAAGAGATATGTTATGTTGGGTGTTTGTGATGACCCAAAAGGTCATCTTATGTAATTTAAGCCTTATCTGTGTTCCGAGGCTCCGAGAGCCTCCGTTAGTCTCACCTCGTTATGCGTGCACAGCCCGGGCGTGTAGCCGGGAAGCTATTATGTGAAAATTTGATAAAAATGAGTTTTGATAATTAATAAATGAATATAGTTGACTTTGGTCAACATTTCTGGTAAACGGACCCGGACCCGTGATTCGACGGTCCCGGAGGGTCCGTAGGAAAATATGGGACTTGGGCATATGCTCGGAATCGAATTCCGAGGTCCCAAGCCCGAGAAATGAATTTTTAAAAGAAATTGTTTTCTGAAAATAATAAAGGAATAAGAAAGTGAATAATTATGTGAAAACAGTGTTACCGGGCCCGTATTATGGTTCCGGAGCCCGGAACAGGTTTATTATATATTAATTGTCTTATTTGTAAAATTTGATGTGAAACGGGCGTGAATTGAGTGGTTTCAGATCATAATGAGGTTTTGAGATTTTTAAAAGAACTTGAAATGTGGCATGGAAAGTGATTTGATGTTCCGAGGTCCGAGTGAGATTCCGAGATCGGGAATATTTTCGTGGTGTTAATTATAACTTGTCTGCAAAGTTTGAAGTCGTTCCGAGCAGTTTAGGCCGGTTCGGCGTATTGAAGTGAATTCTAGAATTTTAAAGTTCTTAAGTTTGATTAATTGGAT
>MDKH01023579.1:0-24009 GCA_005239495.1 Nicotiana undulata
CAGCTTTTTGTTGGCTATGTGGATTTTGTGATGATCTTCTTCACAATCACGGAGCCTTTTGCGAAGCTGGTTGAGCCTAGTTGTTGCCTCTGCCTTCTCATCTATGACCCTATGTCCTCAAGCAAACCCTGGCTCAGTACTTCCTCCCCAGTTATCTTCTAACCATCCCAGATAGTAAGGAGAGAAACCAGCGTGATACCTGTCGGGCTCAATAGTATCCTTCTCCAACCGGATCCTGCAGTGCCACAATTGCTGAGCTTGACACGTGTGAGGGTTGTCGTCATCTTGGAAGCCCGCCCTGAGATGACTCATTTTCTCGACCCTTGGGACGACTTGCTTCCTTCCTTCCTGCCTCATGACTCGAATCGGGACGTAAGGATACGTCCCTCTAAGACTAGTCAATATTAGGAACGGAGTGTCTCTAGTTTGACTGATGAATTCATCAGTCGGGAACCACTCGAACATCCATTGGATCTGATCCTCGATCAGATTTTCCAATAACTCGACCCATCCATTGGCATTTTCTGACTGTGCAAACATGTCAGGGATGTAGTTCATACGCTTTGGATGATGGAAAGCAATATGATCATCCCAAACTCTCCTATGTATGTCTTGACGATAGTCACCCCTTTGAAAATGCTCGGTGAGTCAAAGCTGAAGTAGCAGGTTGCAACCCTCAAAATGTTTTGCTCCTCGTTGACAGTTCTCCAAAGCTCGGTATATGTTAGCAACAATCATAGGTACAATGCTGAAATCCCGTCCGTCGATCCCTTCCATCAAAGTCTTGGTAACCATAGCCAATTTAGTGTGGATTCTCCCCTTCATTGTCGGGAAGACCATCAATCCCAAAAAGCAGAATATGAAGAAGAATACCAGGCGGTGAATGTGTCCTAGTGAGGTGAGGGCGAACTCTTTCTCGTATGTGCGGTAAGACTGACTACGGCCATACCTCTCGTACAAATAGTCGAAGGGGATGTACGAGTCTTCCAAGCAGAATAAATCCGGATTCTTCTTGAGTCCCATCATTTTGAGAAAACCCCGGCATGTTCGGTTTTCAGGCATCAATAACCCTTGAGACTCCCAAGGCAAACCAGCTAAACCCTGTATCTCCTCTAGTAGCGGTGTCATCTCATTGTTCCCAAATCGAAAAACCGACCGATCACAGTCCCAGAATAAGGTGGCAGCCTATATCATCATGTTATTAGGCTGAATGTCCAAGAGAGAGGGCAAGTTGCCCAGGTGTTTTCTGACTGCTGTTTTGTCGCTTGAGTGCAAGTTTTCCTACCAATTTAGAAGTTTTGGATGGATGTTGGTGACCATGCCGAATCTGGGGACTTCGTGCCTCATCTCTGCAAAGTAAACAGGTTAGGCCCTTACCCCCACCGGACTCGACTATTTAACATCAATAATTAGCAAGAGCATGAAGTTCTCCAAATAAATGCACAAAACGTGAATGCGTCCTTTTGGGTTCCAAGGAAACCCAATGGACTTTGGACAAGGCTATCTTAAAGGCTATTGTGCGGACAACATGTTAGCCTGGCTAGGTTTTACCATGATGCATGCAACATACAATAGAGTAAGGTTTCTATTGGGGTTTTAGTCTGGTACCCTTGAGTGGACAACTCAAGGGGGAAGGCACGGAACCGTCGACTGCACCGCTAATCGACTAGTTTTACTGCAAATACGCCTTTCCGAATTTAGGGTAATAATATGGGAATAGCGCAACCACTCATTGTAAGCGTTGCTATAGGATTTGTTTGGCAGGAGTGGAATATGAATGCGGAGCATGATATGTAATAATAAGCATTAAAACAGATAGGCATGTATTTTCACGTTGAGGAAAACAGTAAAGAAAGGAAATACAACAGTTATAATGGAAAGCGGTTACAAAGAAAACATGAAGATATGTTAGTTACGTTCGGGTGAAATAAATACTTGTAACAAGTAAACAGTTAACAGCATATAACGGGGAAAAAGGTCCAAATACACAAAGCAAATTGTAATGGTATAAGCCTAGGAAAGATCCCCAGCGAAGTCGCCATGCTGTCGCGCCCCCTTTTTTCTATCGCACGGGTTAGGTACGGAGAGATCGGGATTATGACATTTTGGACAACTCCTTAAAGGAAAGGGTTTAAGGAAGAGTCGCCACCTAACAATTTTTATGGTGCGTTAGGGAACCTAGAGTTGATAACTCATGAACTAGTTTGCGTTACTAGAGATTGGGTAAGGGCTTGAAATTATCGCAAAGGGAAGGTGTTAGGCACCCCTCGAGATCCACAACTGTGGGTCCCAGCCAATAAGTTTTGTGAATTTGGACGGTGAACAAGTAACAAGTAAGGTTCATATAAGAGGGGATTTCAAACAAGCTTAAAAATCTTTAAAAGTTTGGAGAAAGTATAAAATAAAAATTTGAAAAGAAATTGTCCTAGGTTTAAAATAATACGGATCACTTCAATGCAATACCCGGTATGTCACACCTCGAAGAGGCGGCTACACGTGGTATTAATGCACCGGTCATCATATCCGTATTCTACCCTTCCCACCCCGTAAAGGTTGTTTAAACAAGCGTGTGTTGGTTACGAATGCTTATTGCGTGCCATTACCCGTCCCATTCTATAAGTCCTGGAGGGTGTTTAGGACTACTAATCCTACAAGGCAGGAACTAGGCTGAACCCTTAGGTTTAAAGGACAAAATACTAGGCGACATACAAAACAAGTAGGACTGCACATATAAGGGAACATATAAAGACAAAGAAAGGCTCACAGGTCCCTCCACACATAGACATGTAAGTAGCATGTCTCAAACACGATTAAAGTCACGATACAGGAGTTCAAAAATAGGAATTTTAGTAAAATAGTAGGTCGTAGGAATCTGAGTTGGAAAACTTAATGAAGGCAGAAGATTTAATTAAGACTAAGTGACTTGAAGGATAGTTGATTTTCAAAAGTACAGTAGCTAAAGGCAGCGGTGAGATTTAGAAGTACGCAGTAATTTAAAGCTTTCAGAAAAATATAGAAGAAAGTCATTAAAGCATGGGTTTGAGGTAATATGGTGATTTTCAAAGATAAGTGACTAAAATACCGTATCTTAACATAGAGTAACAATTATCAGTTTACAGAGAACTGTAGCAAAAGAAGTAGTAAGATGGTATCAAAATATAGTAACTTCAAAGAAATACAAAGCAAGGATTCGAAATTGTACGATTGAGCAGAGTGAGGTATCATTGAAGACCCAGTAGTTTGATAACATAATCGGACATGAATCAGTAAAAATCAGTAAAAGGAAATAGATGCACAACTTCAAGACTGTTTAAAATTGAGCAGGAGTTTTAATAAAAAGTAAAGTGAACTTCAGTGAGGTAAAACAAGAATGGGAGCAGCAGGGTTCAAAATGTTTAAAGGGGGATGATTAAACTAGTAGAACATAATTGACTTGATTTTAATACGTATTAGGCCTAAAGTTTGCCTAGGCGTCGTATACATTGCCTACTTATTTTTAAAGGGTGAACATGCGTATTTGGATTCTGATTTTAATAGATACATGTTTGCAGCAAATTATTTCAAGTAGATTAAAAATATTTTATGGGAGTATTAGATTATGTTAACTAGGCGTTCAAGTTCTGATAAATAATAAGTCCTAAGGGCAGGATATCTAATGCACAAAGTATCATCCTAAAACATGGTTTCCATATGTCATGTTTATAAAATGCATGAGCAATACATCATGGCAGCTTTTGTTACTCGTTTAGTTATACTGGGAACATGGTGTCAGATGGTATGAATATAATAGATGTGTTAAAATGAAGAATCTAAACATGATTTTTAATGCATGGTATGCATGTCATAAGCCAGATACTATTGCACACATAGGGAAATAAAGCCTATAGTCATGATTTCTACCCATACTACACTAAACATGCATAGTCCCCTCCCATATTCACTATCCAGCTCCAATTGTTTGTTTATAAATTTATTACAGTCCCTATCAAACGAATTATAGTAATTACAAAGAGGAAAACAAGAAGTTATTCTATAGGGAGCCTTCAAATAGGCCCAACCTTCCAGCCTCACTCCTTTCGAATCTCACAGCCTTCATGGCCTGGGTGCGGCAAAGCTCCCTAAGGCCCTTGTGAGGGCCCTGGCCAATACCAGCACCCAGCAATTGCCAAAGTTGAGATAGGTGCAATCTAGAATTACTTGACTCAGTGTGTCAAAGATCAGAGGGAACTCAAGGTCCCTAAGCAATGCTCACACTGAGGGGGTGGAACCTAAAGGTCTAAGAATAATGTGAAGTGCTTGTAGTTAAAAAGAGTTGAGTTTGAAAGGGGTTTTGAAATAACATGGCTTTACAGGATAATATGAAGATCTTTTATGAAAACCAGTTTGAAGAGGAAGAAGTGGAATGGTTACAACTCAGCAGGTATGCAGAATTCAAGAAAGCAAACACAAATAGGGGAAAGGAATTAGGGACAAGTAATGGTAGCAGCATATTTGCAGTAATCAGTCCTTAGAACAAAGTTACAAATTTTCACAAAATGTGATATGCCAAGAGTTTATCACATATTATAGATGGAGATACAAATCAAAGAATAACAAGTATTATAGTTGCATTAGAAGCCAAGCAATTGATAAACAAAATACATAAAGAGAAGCTAGATATGCAGAAAGAAGAAGAAAAAGAGTCACATAGGCCATAATGAATCATAGAGAGGAAAACAGGAGTCATGTTAGGCTAGAAGAAGAAGAGGGATCATAGAAAGAGAGTAGACATACTAGTTACATGGTAGGAAATAGAACCATAAGTAAAAGCAAAAAAGAAACAACAAGAATCTCAACCGGAATTGAAACATATTGTTTTAGGATGATGTAAACTTATATTAGAACATACCAGTGTTAAGAGAGAGAGCAAAGCAGAAGAGAGCAAAGTGATAGCACTATTAGCCTTGGCTTACAGCCGGCTAATAATAGGCAAGAGTAGAGAGCAACAAGTAGAGCAAAGAGAGACAGAAAGAAAGAGCACAAGAGAGTAGTATAGAGAGTATTCACTTATATGTTCTAATTAAAGAGCAGGGTATTTATAGTTGGCAAAGCAATATAGTAAAGTAAGGTAAAAATCAATCTTAGTAACATTAAGGAATTTCAAAATCAATCAGTCAAGAAATCAAGGTAAGTTCTCCCTTAAGTCCAGGATTTTCATTCAAAAAAATAGTAAGAATCAACAATCAGATAAGGCAAAGAGAATCAGTACATGTTAAATAAGGGAAGGATTAATATAACAACTTAGAATCAGTAAATAGTAAGAATCAAAAGACTCCCTTAATTAAGGAGTCACTTTACATGGTCAAAAGCAGGTAAACAAGGAAAGATTGGTAACATAACAAGCACATAGTAGGGATTTGGGGCAGGTACATGAGGTTTGATTAGAGTAGTAGTCAAACGGTAAAATCAGTCATGAAATAAAGCAAGAGAAATAGTTCATAGTGTAAAGATTATCACAAGAAATCAATCAGAGGAAATCAATCGCAGGAGATTAGGGATTCAAAACACAAATAAACATATAAGCAGAGTATAAGCAAACAGAACCAAGTCGGAACCCTAATACAACATTATTGGGGTAAAAATCAGAAGATACTTTAATCAATCGAAGCATACTCATGAGAACACAGCAAACGTAATAGGACGAGCAACATATTATCGAGAAATAAATTAGGAATTTAGGGTTTTTTAGCAGAATCAAACAACAAGGTAAACAATCATTCAAACATAAGGAGAACCATAAGATAATACTAAGAAATCAGGAAGAAAATCGTTTAAAAGGGGTTTTAAGAACCCTAGTTCTTAAAGAATGCGAAATCGTTTGAAAAAATATCAGGTTTTTAAGAAAAGTAGGTGAAAACCTCAAGATAAACATAGATCTATTACAGATCTTAAAATAAAACGAAGCGTCAGAGCTAGGGTTTCAAAGAGAGAACCCAAAGATGAAGGCACCGGCAAAGAGACCCAAGAGTCTAGGCAAGAAAAATAGAAAGATCTTACTCGGACAAGCCATGAAGGTCTGAAGCAAACAAAATGAGCCATGGTGAGAGTACACTGGTCATGGCCCTTTAAGGGCCTTAGGGACGACGTTGCCGGTCATAGGAGAGCCATGAGAGACGAGAGGATGGAGCTTCAAGGTTTCCGGCAAGAGGGGTGGCCGGAGAAGACGAGGGCCATCGGAGAAGGAGAAGCCCAAGAGGCTTATAGAGAGAACCAGAAGTTACAGAGAGGTAGAGATATAGAGAGAGAAAGGGTCTCGAGAGAATGAGGGACAGGGAGGGGGTTAGGTTAGAGTTAATTTAGGAAATTTAATTCTGGGCCGTTGATCTATCGTGACCAACGGCTCAGATAAATTGAGGGGTTGGGCCGGGTTATTATAGGGTATGGGTTGGGTTAAAAATGTGGGTTTGGGTCAGGTGGGGTTGATTTCAAAATTTGGCAAAAATTTAAATAAAATGGGCTAGATGTTAAATACCCAATTAAACAAGATAATCAATTAATTAAAATAGTTAGTAATTGTATAAAATGAAATTGAAACCTGATAAATGAAATTAAGATAATTAACTACTATAAACATATAGAAATGATCAATTGTTGCTTTTAAAAAGGTGTAATTGTATATTTGTGCTATTATTGCAAAATTGCTGAAATTAGCTAAATAATGCCAAAATTGGCTAATATTTGAAATAACCAAATCATAATGGAATTAAATAGGATTAAAAACAAAATGTTGAGTTGGAAAACATTTTGAAATTATTGATAACACGATGGGAAAATAAACTAATAAAAATATGAGAAATGAATGGAAAAATGCCAGTTATTATAGAAGTGATTTTGAAGGTACATATGCCAGTTCGAAAATAATTTTGAGGAAAAATTGGGTATCAACAGCTGTCCCTTTTTACCCGGGAAGGATGAAAGAGTTTTCGGGTAAAGATATGATGGCCAATTTTGACCGAGTGGAAATTGGATGAGAGATTTAGGCCGCACCCCGGTTTCTTAGTTGCCTACATATCCCTGGTTTTACAGGATTCAGGCCGTATGTAGTTCAGGAATCACCGGTGAAATATACCAGTGATGTTTCACAAAGACGGACGCAAGGTGCGTGGGTACGATAAAAGGGAAGGTCTTACGGGGTCGTTCTGAGAACTAGAGCGGTCCGCTCCTGCCTGACTGGATGGCTGTCCCGGCCGGGTTACCTGCAGATAGTGAACAAGCGTATATTGTGCATTATATAAACATGATGCAAGTTCCCGTCGGACTATGAATGTTGTCTTTGGACAATTAGGATGATGTCCTTAGACCATGATGTCCTCGGCCATGAATTTCTCAGCGCGGGATTCGCAGGCTATGAAATGATGTTCTCGGGCCATGAGGATGGTGCCTTCGAACCATGATGCCTTTGAATAATCATATGCAAGTTGAAAAAAAGAGATCCTTAGGCCATGAAATGATGTTCTCGGGCCATGAAAATGGTGCCTCTGAACGATGACGCCTTTGGACAAGTTGGCGATATTTCAGCCCATGCAAAATGCAGTAGTATGATGTTGGCAAGATAGAGCTTAGTCTTGAGAAAAGAAAGAGGGCAGAGCTTAGCCCGAAAGAAAGCGTAAATAAATAAGGTGACTACTTTGAAAAGGTAGAAAGGATCTTAGCGTAATGAAGTAAGATGCGGAGAGAGGTAGCGTAGAACCTCAGAAGGCAGAATGATAGCCTTATGCAATGCAGGAAATAAAACGCAGGGGAGGTAGCGTAGAACCTCGGAAGGTAGAAGGTAGCCTTATGCAGATGCAAATGCAGATGGAGGTAGAGCTTAACCTCGGAAGGCAGACTGATAGCCTTATGCTATTCGAATGCAAATGGATGTAGAGCTTAACCTCGGAAGGCA
Source organism: Nicotiana undulata (assembly GCA_005239495.1). Taxonomy (NCBI): domain Eukaryota; kingdom Viridiplantae; phylum Streptophyta; class Magnoliopsida; order Solanales; family Solanaceae; genus Nicotiana; species Nicotiana undulata. The sequence continues at coordinate 7,925 of MDKH01023579.1, forward strand.
GACTGATAGCCTTATGCAATGCGAATTCAAATGGAGGTAGAGCTTAACCTCGGAAGGCAGAAAGGTAGCCTTATGCAAAGATGCGAATGCAAATGGAGGTAGAGCTTAACCTCGGAAGGCAAAAAGGTAGTCTTATGCAAAGATGCGAATGCAAATGGAGGTAGAGCTTAACCTCGGAAGGCAAAAAGGTAGCCTTATGCAAAGATACGAACGCAAATGGAGGTAGAGTTTAACCTCGGAAGGCAGAAAGGTAGCCTTATGCAAAGATGCCAAAAAAATGTAGGGAGACAGTGCTTAGTCTCGGAAGGAAGAATGGTAGCCTTATGCAATGCAGAAAATAAAATGAGAGTAAGAGTTCTTAGCTGGTGATAAAGTGCGGTGATATGATTGTTGCGAATGAAATATCATTTGCAATGATGATAATAGTAAGTGTTGGCATGTGCGATGAGTTCGGGAGCGTATCTTTGAGAAACAAATGCGTCTGGTGGGGATAATGAGATGTCTTGGGCTTTTCCGTATTTGTGCCTCTCTTGCTGCGGAGATTTGAGGGTCCTCCTCAACATTTTGCCCCAGTTTGATGGGTGAAGGCTTCTGGCTGTTACTGGTGCGGTGCTCGGCTGAACTTGTTTCGGAATTTTGAGGTCCCTCCTCAAAATTCTGCCCCAGTTTCCATTCGAGGGGAAAATGAAAATTTTATTAAAATATGACCGAACCCATAGGGCTGCCTATGTATCCCCTCTTAAACGGGAATCAGGTCAGGCGTAGTTCAATTTACAACATTGATAGAAGCATAACAATTACACATAGTAGCGCTTGGCTGCGTCTGAATTGATTGGTTTAGGCCAAATTTCTCCATCCATTTCTGCCAGTATGAGTGCTCCTCCTTTTAGCACTCGGTGAACCATGTACAAGCCTTGCCAATTGAGAGAGAATTTCCCTTTCGCTTCGTCTTGATGAGGAAAGATTTTCTTTAACACCAGCTGCCCCGGTGTGAATCGTCTTGGTTTGACTTTCTTGTTGAAGGCTCTGGTCATTCTATTCTGATATAGCTGACCATGACAAACCGCGTTCATTCTATTTCCGTCTATGAGGGCCAATTGCTCATAGTGGTTTCTTACCCATTCGGTGTCGCTGAGCTTGGCTTCTTGTATGATTCTCAAAGATGGAATCTCAACTTCAGCGGGAATGACGACTTCTATACCGTATACCAACATGTAAGGAGTTTCCCCGGTTGATGTACGAACCGTGGTGCGATACCCCAGTAAGGCGAATGACAGCTTCTCATGCCACTGCTTGTGCTTCTCCATCATCTTTCTCAGTATCTTCTTGTTGTTCTTGTTGGCGGCCTCAACGGCTCCATTCATTTTAGGTCTGTATGCTGTAGAATTCTTGTGCTTGATCTTGAAGGTTTCACACATTACTCTCATCAAATCACTGTTGAGATTGGAACCATTAACGGTGATGATTGACTCTGGAACTCCAAACCGACAAACAATGCGGTCGCGAACAAAGTCCGCCACGACCTTCTTAGTAACTGCTTTGCAAGATGCTGCTTCGACCCAATTGGTGAAATAGTTAATGGCAACTAGAATGAACCTGTGTCCGTTGAAGGCGGCATGCTCGATTTGTCCAATAACATCCATGCCCCAAGCGGTGAACGGCCAGGGTGAGCTTGTTGCATTAAGCTCGTTGGGAGGTACCTTTATCATATCCCCATGTATTTGACATCGATGGCATTTGCAGACATACTTGATGCAGTCTGTTTCCATGGTCATCCAGAAATAACCAGCCCGAAGTATCTTTTTTGCTAGAACAAAACCGTTCATATGAGGATCGCATGTACCGGCATGTATTTCCTCCAACAGCTTCGTTGCTTCCTTTGCCTCGACACATCTTAGCTAACCCAGATTGGGAGTCCTCCTATATAGGATTCCTCCGATGTGAAAGAAGTTGTTTGATAACCATCGAAGAGTGCGCTTTTGAGCAGCGTTTGCAAGATCTGGGTATTCTCCCTCTGCCAAGTACTCCTTAATGTCATGAAACCAAGGCTTTCCATCTGCTTCTTCTTCAATGTGGGCGCAGTAAGCCGACTGATTGTGAATCCCCACTGGGATAGGATCAATAAAGTTCTTATCTGGATGCTGGATCATAGATGACAAGGTGGCCAGCGCGTCGGCGAACTCATTCTGGATTTTGGGAACGTGCCGGAATTCAATCTTTGTAAACCTCCTTCTCAATTCCTACACACGATGTAGGTATGGCAGTATCTTGGAATTCTTGGTCGCCCATTCTCCTTGGACTTGGTGTATTAATAAGTCTGAGTCCCCAATTCTAATAATTCCTGAACATTCGTGTTGATGGCCAGATTGAGCCCAAGGATGCAGGCCTCATACTCAGCCATGTTATTGGTGCAGGGGAATCTGAGTTTGGCGGATACCGGGTGGTGCTGACCGGTTTCCGAAATCAAGACTGCTCCAATACCCACGCCTTTGAAGTTTGCGGCCCCATCAAAGAACATCCTTCAACCGTCGTAGGATTCTGCAATGTCCTCTCCTACGAATGACACTTCCTCATCGGGGAAATACGTTTTCAATGGTTCGTATTCTATGTCCACAGGATTTTCAGCAAGATGATCGGCTAACGCTTGTCCCATGACCGCCTTTTGAGTCACATAAATGATATCGAACTCACTTAACAGGATCTGCCATTTAGCTAGCTTTCCAGTGGGCATGGGCTTCTGAAAGATGTACTTGAGCGGATCCATCCTTTATATGACGTACGTTGTGTAGGCGCAGAAATAATGCCTCAGCTTCTGTGCGACCCAAGTCAAAGCACAACAGGTGCGCTCTAATAGAGAACACCGGGCCTCATCCGGAGTAAACTTCTTGCTGAGGTAGTAAATTGCTTGCTCTTTCCTCCCTGTTTTGTCATGTTGCCCCAGAGCGAAATCGAAAGCTCCATCTAAGTGGTATAAGAACACAACCACTGCCTGCCCTCGAGACATCCCATTAAGCAGTATAAGAATCTGAAGTTGATGGCAATACTAACATTGGAGTTGTGGTCAAGGAAATCTTGAGCTTCTGGAAGCTCTACTCACACTCGTCTGACCACGTGGATACCTTCACTGGACACCACGTGTCCCAAGAATGCTACTGAACTGAGCCAAAAGTTCACACTTGGAGAACTTCGCACAAGGCTTCTCCTCCCTATATCCTTGTAATACCATCATCAAATGTTGAGAATGCTACCCCTTGCTACGAGAGTACGACAGTATGCCATCAATAAATACAATAACAAAGGAGTGTTAATACGGCTGGAATACACCGTTAATCAAATACATGAACGTTGCTGGGGCATTGGTCTGCCCAAAAGATATCACCATGAACTCATAACACAACATAAAGATCCACTTCACTCCACATCTAAACTACACGAGAGATCCTTCAATACTCATAACTCGGAGTTGTTTTCTAACTCAATACAGAAGTCAAATACTCAATGGTTCTTGCCATATTCCCCGCCAATTCATTTTGTCACAATCAAACAACCTGAACACATCAACCATCAGGTCACACTCACCATGTAGTCACCTAGTCCCAAAGTTCCATCAATAAGGACACTAACGGACATATAAGTCCCTAAATACGTGTGCTCACACAAACGAAATCTCAGCACTCAACTCACAGACAGAATCCGGCCTCAAGTCTTCTAGACTGGCCCATTATCAACATGCTAAAAGTCACATCTCATCCATGAAAGTCACAAGCCGTCGAAGTACAATTGATACCAAGCGCTCACGTGCGCATTCAAATACACGAAAGGAAATTCAAGGAGTTACGCTTTTGGCTGAATAAAAATGGATTCGCACGACACGAATTCAAGAATGTGGGATTTTCATAAGGGTTCTGCAGCCTCTCGAAGATAAGTACATACGTCTCCGTACCGATCCGCAAGACTCTACTAACCATGATCATGACCGTTGAGTCCTATGTAACCTAGAGCTGTAATACAAACTTGTCACGACCCCAAATCCTAACTGGTCGTGATGGCGCCTATCTTGGAACTAGGAAAGTCACTATCACATAACTACACATTTCTTTTAATAACATTTCTCAAAATCATTAATAATTTCTCATAATAAGTACAAAAGTTATCTAAGTCTTTAAACAGCAATAATAGTCTAACAGACTAAAATCATTCCCCAGAAGTGGAGTCAACTGATCACGAGCATCTAAGAATAGTACTAACACTGCTAATGTCAAAATACACTGTCTCAAAACAAAATACTAAATACAAATGAAGGAAGGGAATGGAGATGTTGTGGACGCTAGACAGCTACCTCGAAATCCCAAATGCTGACGATGAACGAACTCAGATGGCTACTGCTCAGAACCAGTACCTGGATCTGCACACAGAGGTGCAGGGAGTAATGATGAGTACGCCAACTCAGTAGTAATGAAAATAAATCAAGTCTGAAGATAAGAAACACACGGCACAAAACACCAATCCACAACATAGTAAATACCAAGTTTTAATCAAGTATACATTTAGTACATATGTTTGAAAACCAATTTCCGTAAAAATCCTTTGAACAAGTATATTTTCAAATATTTCTCAGTAAATTCCCAAAAATCGTTGTATGAAAAATGAAATGAATCATAATCAAAACTCAGCAAAATATCATCATAAATCGCCCCTCGGGCCAAATCATCACTCATGAATAGTCACTCAGCACCTCATCATCACTCATCAATAGTCACTCTGCACCTCACCATCACTCATACCTCCCAATCACTCGTCACTCGTCACTCGGAACTCGGCACTCGGAACTCGCACTCAGTAGGTACTTGCGCTCACTGGGTGTCTGTACAGACACCGGAGGGACTCCTAAAGCCCAAGCACTATAAATAAGACAAATCATGGCATCAATCTCTCCGGCTCTCGGCCTCACTCAGTCAGACACTCAAAATGTGCAACTCGGACATTAAATAAACGGGGTTCTCGACCCAAAACAGTATTTCATTTCAGGAAATAATAATTTCAACAATTCTGAGTGTCAACAATTTAACAAGAAAGACTGAGTGTAAAATCATAATTTCTAAGTGAGGAATATTAGGAAAATAGCCCCCAAGGGGTTTAAACAGATCGGCACTAGGCCCAAAACGTGGCTTACAACCCAAATATATCAAAACATAGTAATACTATTTAACATATGATTTAAAAGCAGTTTCGCAACTCAATAGTTGCCTCAGAAGGAACATATTTACAGATTTCCAATTCGTGCACGCCCTACACTCGTCGTTGCCTCAGAAGGAACATATTTCCAGATTTCCAATTCGTGCACGCCCTACACTCGTCATCTAGTGTGCGCGTCACTCTAAACCATGAAAGGATGTAAAGTCTGGGGTTTCATACCCTCGGACAGGATTTAAAGACATTATTTACCTCAAACTAGCCCAAAAAGCTACTCTGCAATACGCTTGCCCCTTGAATCTAACTTTCGAGTGCTCCAAATCTTTCAAGTTCAGATTTTTCACATCAATTTACGCTAGGGGGATGAAACTCAATGGAAAAATATCAACTTTATGCACAAAATCCGAAATTAGCCAAAACCCGACCCCCGAGCCCACATCTCGGAACTCGACAAACTTTATACCAAAATGATCACGAGTCTGTACATATAAAGAACTCTGAAATCAGAGTCCAAATGACACCTCAAATCACCCCTAACAGGTCTCTTAAACTCAAGCCCTAGTTTCCCCTTTTTCCACTGATTTTCCCTAATTAAACATTGTTAATTTGGTCCTTAATCACATACAATCGAGTTAATGAGTCCATAAACATTACATCAATGAAGAACAAACGTTTCCCTCTTCAAAAACCCTCAAAACGCTCGGAACCCGCAACAACAATAGTGAAAAGAAGACTAAAAATTGTTAAGTCCCCTTTTAATACTTTCTGCCCAGGCTTTTCACACCTGCGGCCTTTATCATCGCACCTACGGTCCGCACCTGCGCTCAGGAGGACCGCACTTGCGGGTTTTCATTAACCGGACAAATTCTCGCACCTGCGGTCCAGGTGTCGCACCTGCGGCTCGTAGATGCGTCCAACGCTACCACTTCTGAGGTTCTTCCTCCAGGACTCAGAAACCCGCACCTGTGACCTTTTTGTCGCTTCTGCGGCACGCACTTGCGGTCAAATATCCGCAGGTGCGGAAATCATAGTAGCATAAACATCAGCAGCCGAAAGCTGTATTTTTCAACTCAAAAAATACTCGTTGACCACCGAGATCAAGTCCGAGCCCCTCGAGACCCCAACCAAACATACCAACACATCATATATGATCATTCACACTTAGTCTAACCCTCGGAACACCTAAAATAACATCAAAACACCAAAATCACATCAAATTCGATCTTATGAACTTTGAAATTTCTAAATTCCACCAACGATGCCGAAACCATCCAAAACACCTCCGATTGATCTAAAATTTTGCACACATATCCAAAATGACATTACGAACCTGTTCCGACCTTGATAGCCTATTTTCCACTGCCGACCGGAAATCACCAAAAACTAATTTTCGCCAATTCAAGCCTAATTCTATACCGGACATCACAAAAATATTCTGAACACACTCCTAAGTCCCAAATCACCTAACGAAGCTATCCGAGCCATAAAATCTGTATTCCGAGATCGTTTACCAATAAGTAAACTCTCAGTTGACTTTTCCAACTATAAAACTATTTTTAGAGACTAAGTGTATCAATTCCTACTACAACCATTCTGAACCCGAGCCAACCAACTTCAACACATCATAAACATCATAATAATACAGATTCTACGAAATGACCGACCGGGTCGTACAAATATTGCCTCCTGTCCCCCTATAAAATTCTAGATATTGCACACAACAACACGGTAATCTACTCGAACTTCTTCAAGCAATTTTAATTCTCGCTTCTGCGATTTGAATAACGACCAATGAAAACTATAACGCTGAGTAATGAGCAGTTTTTTGCCTTTCCTATTTTGGTCTTAACCCCAATGGATTATCTTTTTTTATGGATAATATGAAAAAATATTACACGAAATTGTAGAGTACTTTTGTGTTGCTTCTGTAGTCCTTTTTGTACTTGACCGTTGTTTGCATGTTTCATCTCTCTTGCAGATGGAAATAAAAGCTTCAGAAGCAGAGGTATAGAAAATTCCTCAACTTTAAGGTAGCAGTACTCTAGTTGTTGATTCAAGAGTTCTCACTCCTCCTAAAAAGCATAAAAGAGAAGCACCTCCTGAAATGATTCTGGCCTTGGGAGGAAAACATCAGACATTTGTAAATACTTTTCCAAATTTGTTGATAAATATGGTGATAGAAACTAAGAGTCCACCACATTGTATAGAGAGCCAACTTCTCTATCAGTTCCCCAAACAGTATAGAGAATCAGGTTCACTATCTGTTCCCACAGTAAATCGACTGTAAATAAAGAACACACAATATTTACATGGAAAACTCCTTGCTCAAGGGATTAAAAACCACGACCTGCTATAGTAGGATTTAAACTCCACTAAATTGAGAAAACTTCATATTACCACCCTATTGCAAACTAGGAATTAAACTCTTAATCTCTCACCCCTTACAATAACTCTATCGTAAGCCCTTTGCAATAACTCTATCATAAAGCAACAAATTGTGACTAACTCTAGTCAAGAAACTAAACCAAACAGTGGTTTAAATGTGTCCTACAAAGGCACTTCTTGAAAGTAGTGTAGGATTACAAATAAGGAACAAAATAACAAAGACTTAAGAGAGGTGGTGTTCAGCAGCTTTGTGTGTGATGTCAGCAGCTTTGTTCTTGAGAGAGGTGGTGTTCAGCACTTGAGAGAATATTATCTTTTTATTTGCAAGTGTTAGAGAGATGAAATCTTTTGTCTCATGTTGATAATATGTGTGTGTGATGTCATCAAGGACGATGCAATAAAGTGTCCTTTAGTTTGACCTTAGCAAGCTACAACTGTACTGTTACCAGACGGTACAGTGTAGCAGCATGCCAGACGGTACAGTGCAACATCTTTTACAGTTGTAAAGTTGGTTGTAGGACGACCAGGGGAACTGGTCCATTTATGATCCCTGTGATGCTCCCTTATCTGATATCAATGACGACTGAACCAGACATCTAACTAGTTACTCTGAATGCAAGGGAATTAATTGTATTAGGTTCCTTATGTAGTTCTCTCATAAAATTTATCAAATCATCAAAACAAAAGACACATAACTTATCAGATGGTAAGCATAAGTTAAAATGTAGATCGTGTACTAAAACTTTTGCTTCTGATACTAAGAGAAATCGGGCTACTACATTATGGAACCCTTTGAACGTTGTTTATAAAAAATCCTATTTTAGATCCATTGACATAACTCAACTAACACTCAGGTCTTACCCAACTAAAGGAAGCGGATAAGGAAGTAGTGATGGCACTTATAAACTGGAAAGAGTTGTGTAGAATGTCAATGAAGTAAAAAGTTCTATTGTTGAATTTGTGATCATTGATGAACAACCATTTAAAGTCATCAAGGGGAAAGGTTTTAAAAGATTGATGTCAATTGTTGTGCCTAATCTTGAGTTACCCTCTTGTTTGACTCTTTCTAGACAATGTTTGAACATTTATCTTGAGGAAAAAGAAAAGATTAAAAAGCATATCCAAAACCAACATGTATGTCTCACTAGTGATACATGGACATCACTCCAAAACCTAACTTACATGGTTCTAATTTCCCACTAGATTGATGATAATTGGAACTTGCAAAAGAAAAAAATCTAAACTTTTTTCAAGTTCCAGATCATAAGGGTGAAACAATTACAAAAGTTCTTGAGGTTTGTTTGTTACATTGGAAAATTGAAAATCTTTCAATGTGACCCTAGATAATGCAACTACTAATAATGCTTCAATTACATATTTGAAATGGAGGATTGAGGATTGGAAAGGAATCGTCTTGGGAAATGACTTTCTACATGTTAGGTGTAATGCTCACGTTTTGAATTTAATTGTAAAAGAAGGATTAAGTGATCATATTGAGTCTATTTCTCAGGTTAGAAATATTTTAAAGTATGTTAAGTCCTCATCTGCAATATTAGCTTCCTTTAAATCAATTGTTGAAAATGTAAAGATAGACAAACATGGCCTTTTGAGTTTAGATGTTGAAACCACGTAGAGCTCAACATATATGATGTTGAGTACAACTATAAAATTTGAGAAGTCCTTTTCAAGAATATATATTAATGATCACAAGTACCAAAAGTATTGTCTAGATATGATTGGAAAAGCAGCATACCCAAGTGGGGATGATTGGAAGGAGGTAAAATAATTTACAAAGTTTCTTCACATAATCTACCAGATTACTTTGAAATTTTCAGGATATTTGTATGTTACTTCAAATTCTTTCTTCCATGAGCTTTTGAATCTTCGTAACTTTATTGCAAACAATTCTCAAGGTAATGATCTTGTTCTGATTGATATGGCTGCTAAGATGAAAGTCAAGTTTAATAAATATTGGGGTGACTTTGATAATATGAATATGTTATTATTTGTTGTTGTTGTGTTTGATCATCGGTATAAGATGAAGTATGTGAAGTTCATTTTTGCTAAATCATATGGTTCTTTGGTGGAAGATTGAGATTGGACAAAGTAATGGATACTTTTTCTCGCTTATATAATTAATATAAAGATTCTTATGCTGAAAATTCTGATGAGATTTTGGGAGGTTAAGTTAGCACAATGAGTGTAAGTGATACCGGAGAGATATGGCAATCACAATGGGAAAAATATTTGCAAGAGGAAGATAATGAAGGAAGTAAGACTGATCTTGAGAGGTATTTGACAGATGATTTGGAGTTGGCCAAAGATTATAATATCTTGTCTTGATGGAAAGATGCAAGTAAAATGTATCCAATTGTTTCTAGGATTGCAAGAGATGTTCTTGCAATTTCGATTTTTAATGTTGCATGTGAGTCTACTTTTAGTACTGGTGGGCGAATTCTTGATTCATATTGAAGTTCTTTATCGCCAAAGACAGTAGAAGCTCTAATTTGCACTCAATAATGGCTCGGATCGACTCCTAAAGAATACAAAATTGATGATATTTTAAAAAAAATCCAAAAACTTGAATAGTTGAAGGTAATTTTATACATTTAACTGTTTATGAATATATTTATGTTTACGAATAACTTAATGCTTACTATTTTTAATTTGTTTATCTTTCAGAATATCCTAACACAGTTTTGAGCATTAATTAGATCGGTTCTATTGAACTGGATTTAACCAAATTCTTGTTTCTTGAAAATTGTGATTTTTTTGGATACTCTAATTTACTATATGAAAAACTATTTTACAGTATCCTAGTATAATTTTATTATTGTAATATAACTCATATGGCTTTGCGATCCTCTGTTAACATTCTAAAGTTGGGTGATAAAGTAGAATTAATGTGTGTCTCTGGTGATTAACTCCATCTTCACCTACAAGGCTGCATTTCTTTTTCCATGAGGGATTGTGAATGTGAGATAAAGTAGCATTAATGTGTGTCTCGAATGATCAGCTACATCTTCAACTGCAAGACTGTATCTCTTTTTCCATGAGTGGTTGTGAATGTATATTTATTTGTGTAATGAAGTTTTAAGTGCACATGCCTGAGTAGTGAGTGATATAGAAATTGGATATGCTTATCTATTCTATGTGGCCAGAAAGGTCATATTACCAAGTAGGTTGTATCAAATTATTGACCAACGTGTTTTGTAATGTGAAAGCTCATGAAAATTACATTTTATGTTTATTTTTGTAAGTTATATGCTTTACTATTGATTAAGAAAAGTTTTGACATTCTTAACTTTTATATACTTTAGAGTTGACCTTCTGTTTAAGTGGAAACTTTGAACTCATTTAACTTTTTTTTCTTATTCATTGTTCATTTATGTAAGGTGATTTCACAACTCATGTATTCTTAAAAAATACTGACAACCCCGAAAAAATTGAATCCTACACATTTGTATTAATTTGGTTTGGTTCAATAATTTGAATAAGCGACTCAATTGATTTGGATTTTTACGGCAAAAATCTACCAAACCAAACTATGAACACCCCTAGCTGGTGTCAATGAATAGAAGGAGAAGTTGTATGATGAAGTTCCTTCCTTGAAAGAAGAAAATAGGTAGCTAAAAGAAGAGATGAAGAAAGAGCAAGTTACTATTGTTGCACACTTTGACAGGCTCTTCGGGCTCACTCTTGGAGAGTCTTCTTCCAGTAAAGAATCTAGTCCTCTGTTCTCTTAAGTACCCCAGTTTAATCGCTAACTTGTCCCTAGTTAAGTCACTTCTATAACTAGATTTTAGATTGTTTTTTTATTTTTATTTTTGTATGGTGGTTTGACGGGATTGTTCAAGCATCTTTTGGTTTCGGCCCTTTGGGCTTAGTGTAGTACAACTTATCATCAATATAATTTTTTATTTTTGGGCTGTATTTGTCTTTTAAGGATGGATAATTAAGTTAAATATTTGAGCTTATAACATTATGTAAGTATTAGTGTAGCCCAAGTGGCTATGAGTTTGATATTGCTTAATTCTCACTTTTGATTCTACTAATGCTTTATTTTTTTTATGAATCCAAAAGAAAAAAGTCTAGGATGTGCATATATGTTGATCAACAAACATGGTCTTTATGCACTTGAACTAATACTGTATTGAAAAGTTTATTTGTTTACAGTAATTAAAACATTTTATCCCTAGCTATCTATAAGATTACGATGAATAGAAGATCGGTCCATTGCACTTGTACAAATATGCATAATTTAAAGAAGAGTGGTGACAGTAAAATTGATTCTTAAGCTGAAGACCATAGATAGGTGACTAAGACAGTTGAGTAATGTTGACATGAGATGCACATGAGTTAGTCATCATCAAGAAAGAAATATTTATTGAGTTGGGCATATTCTAGCATGGATGTGTTTTGATGATTGACAAACTAAGATCAACTATATTGAAAGAAACAGACTTTATGGAAAAGATATTATGCTACTAAACTATTGTGCATATAAAATATGCATATGTTAAAAAAATCAAGTTCATAGAAGACTGATGATAGACACAGAATGATAGAATATATGTGCAAGTTAGACTCCAAAAGGTGGTCTATTCGTGATAAACAAGCAAAGATCTTAGCTGGAGAATCAGTGTTCTAAAGGGTTTTCAATAAATGAGCATAAACTTGCATGGAAGGAAAAAGTTGAGTGTTAGAACCAAATAAGAAAACCAAATCAAAGTAGGAGAGATTTTCTTTAACCGAAATATTCTAGGTTTTGGAGCATTAATTGAAAAAGAAATTTGAGCACCCTCACATCTATAATAAAAGATTTATTCCTACGTCGAAAACTTACGCTATTCGCACAAAATCAAGCTATTACTCTTGGCAATAGAAATCACGACAAGAAGTTGCTCTCAGGGGATTCAAGGTGCTCCATAATAGAACTTGTTCAAGTTACTATTGTTTCACGCTTTAATAGGCTCTTGTGGCTCACTGTTGGAGAAACTTCTTCTAGTAAAGAACTTGGTCCTCTGTCCTCTTAGGTATCCCAATTTAGTCCCTAACTTGTCCCTAGTTAACTCGCTTCTATGACTAGATTCTAGATTATTTTTTTCTTTTTATTTTTTGTATGGCGGTATGACGGATTTGTTCAAGCATCTTTTGGTTTGAGCCCTTTGGGCTTAATGTAGTACAACTTATCAATCAATATAAATTTCTATATTGGGGATTTATTTGTCTTTTAAGGATGAATAATTAAGTTAAACGTTTGAGCTCTTGACATTATGTAGTGTAGCCCAAGTGGATATGAGTTTGATATTGCTTAGTTCTCACTTTTGACTCTACTAATGCTTTATTTTCTTATGATGCCAAACGAAACAAATCAAGGATGTGCATATATGCTGATAAAAAAATATGGTCTTTATGCAGTTGAACTGATACTGTATTGAAAAATTTATTTATTTACAGTAATTACAATAGTTTATGCCTAACTATCTATAGGATTACGATGAATAGAAGATAGGTCCATTGCACTTGTACAAATATGGACAATCTGAAGAAGAGTGGTGACAGTAAAACTGATTCTTAAGCAAAAGGCCATAGATAGGTGACTAAGACAGTTGAGTAATGTTGAGCTGAGATGTACATGAGTTTGTCATAATCAAGAAATAAATATTCATTGAGCTGGGCATATTCTAGCATGAATGTGTTTTGATGATTGACAAACTAAGATCAACTATATTGGAAGAAACAGATTCTAAAATATACTATGCTACTAAACTGTTGTGTATATAAATTATGCAGATGTCAAAAGAACCAGGTTCATAGCAGACTGATGATCAGACACAGAATGATAGAATATATGTGCAAGTTAGACTCCGGAAGAAGGTCAATTCGTGTGAAACAAGCAAAGATCTTAGCTGGAGAATCAGTGTTCTGAAAGGGTTTTCAATAAATGAGGATAAACTTGCATGGAAAGAAAAGGTTGAGGTGGTAGAACCAAATAAGAAAACCAGATCAAAGCAGGAGAGATTTTCTTTTGACCGAAATATTCTAGGTTTTGGAGCATTAATTGGAAGAAAAAAATTGAGCATCTTCACATCTATAAAAAAAAGATATATTCCTAGTGTCGCAAACGTACGCTATTCGCACAAAATCAAGCTATTACTCTTGGCAATAGCAATCACGGCAAGAAGTTGAATCTGTTCTTAAATTGTAACCTATTTTGCTTTTGCGAAGTGTATTCATAGGTTCACACAATAATATTAAAGTTTTCATTTAGTTTTCTAGACTACGTTTAGTTAAGAAAGGGGTTGTTATAATAGAGTGATTGTAGGAGTACTAGAGTTAGTCTTCTTGCTTATTGAGTTGTAACTTAAAATTGCTCTTTGTAGTCGGTGAAGCTTTGAAGGCAAATCCTACAAGGATAGGTCGTGATTTTATTCTCTTTAGCCAGAGGCTTTTCACGTAAAAATCGCTTTGTTCTTTACATTGTGCATTTTACTAGTTGTTTGTGTCTGTTTTGGGAATATCAAAGAACCCGGTTCTTTGATTAGCAAATATCGTGTAAGACAAAATTTACCCTCCCTCTTATATCCAGGTGCAAGTTTAAAAAATAGTTATTTTTGTTAAGAAATGAAAGCAAAATAAAATAATATAGTAATAGAAACAAAATGTATAGGAGGAGAATGTTGAAGTTATCTTATTGAAATGTATTTCTTGTGTATTTTCAATAGGAGAATACAACCTATTTATAGGTTACAAAATGTCTTCTGAAATTAGATGTATTAATGAACTCATTCATTTGGGGTATGAATTTCCAAAGACAGTTATAGAAAGAACACCTACATACATTGGAAGGGACATCCACATACATTAGATTTATAATACTCTCCCTTGGATGTCCATTTAAAAGATAATGTGCCTCGTTAAAACTTTACTAGGAAATCCCAGTGGGAAAAAGCCTAGTGAAGGAAAAAAAGTACACATATCTTGTAATACGCATTGAGTGCTGCCTCATTAAAAATCTTACCAGAAAAACCCAATTGGGACAAAACCTTGGTTAAGGGGAAAAGAGTATAGCGTGTATTATACTCCCCCTGACGAAAGCTTTATTTGATATCTCGGAGACGATGCATTCCAATCTTATGTCTCAGCTTCTCAAATGTTGATGTTGGCAATGACTTAGTGAATAAACCTGCTAGATTGTCACTTGAACGGATTTGTTTGTGATGATCCAAAAGGTCATCCTGAGTAATTCCAGTTAAATTTTTGTGTTCCGAGGCCTCGAAAGTCTCCGTTAATCTCACATAGGTATGCGTGCGCAGCCCAGGCAGGCAGCCGGGAAACTTCCATGTAAAAATTTGATAAAAATGGGATTTTTGAATTGAATAATTAAATAAAGTTGACTTTGATCAACATTTTTGGTAAACGGATACGGACCCGTGATGTGACGGTCCCGGAGGGTCCGTAGGAAAATATGGGACTTGGGCGTATGCCCGGAATCGAATTCCGAGGCCCCAAGCCCGAGAAATAAATTTTTAAAGAAAATAGTTTTCTGAAAATATTAAAGGAATGTGAAAGTGAATAATTATGTGAAAACCTTGTTACCGGGCCCGTGTTATGGTTCCGGAGCCCGGAACAGGTTTATTATATGTTGTTTGTCCTATCTGTGAGATTTGGTGTAAAACGGGTTTGATTTGATTGGTTTCGGATCCAAGTGAGGAAAAATGGAGTTAATGAACTTGTGGGGTTTCTAAAGAATTTGAAATGTGGCTTGAGAAGTGATTTTATGTTCCCGAGGTCCGAATGAAATTCCGAGATCGAGAATAGTTTCGTTGTGTCGTTTATAACTTATCTGCAAAATTTGAAGTCATTCCGAGTGGTTTAGGCCGGTTCGGCGCGTTAAAGTGAATTCTAGAATTTCAAAGTTCTTAAGTTTTGAATTCAGGGGTTTTGGAGAGTGATTTTTAGTTTTAGCGTTGTATTGAGTGTTCCGTGAGTTCGAGCAAGTCCGTTTAATTATTTGGGACTTGTTGGTATTTTTGGGTAGGGGCTCGGGTGGGCCCAGGTGCCTCGCGGACCCCGTGCGAGGCCAAAAACCACTGCTGGTGCACAACAGCTGGTGTGAGCGCAGGTGCGGTTGCCCATCCGCAGGTGCGGGACCACCCCTGCGGTCCAAGCCTCGCAGGAGCGAACCCCAGCCCCCTTGCCCAAGTCCGCAGGCGCGAGACTCAGGCCGCAGGCGCGGTCCAAGCCATCGCAGGCGCGACCCTTTCCGCAGGGGCGACCAGATTTCTGCAGGAGCGGGACCGCTGGTGAGGCTCCCAACCCCGCAGGTGCGAGCCCAGGGTCCCAGGCCCTTTTCCGCAATTGCGATCCTTTTCTCGCAGATGCGATACCGCACCTGCGGTCCTATGGTCGCAGGTGCGGAAACCCCTGTTAGCAGCCCACTTAAATACTCCAAAATTTAGGGTTTTCCTCATTCCTTCCATCTTCAAACTCCATTAGAGGGC
>MDKH01061811.1:0-15670 GCA_005239495.1 Nicotiana undulata
TTATTGAGGCCTGGTTTTGAAGTAAAAATAGTGATAAGTGACCCAAAATACAGTAGCTTAACACATATGGTAATTAAATATAATTGCAATGAAGAATTAATAAGTGGTACCAAGAATACAGTAGCTTTAATAATCCAGAGCAAGAGTTCGAAATGTCACGATTTTGAGTGGAGTGAAGTATCTTTGAAAACCCAGTAATTTAAAGCATAATAGTGCAAAACTCAGAAAGTCCTAAGGGAAGCAAATGTCCAATTTCGAGACTGATTTAAAATAGAGCCAGAGTTTTAGTAAAACGAAGTGAACCTCAGTGAGGTAAAACAAGAATGAGAGCAACAGGGTTCAAAAGGTTAAAGAGGTTGATTAGCCCTAAACATAATTGGTTTATTTTTATCACATTCGGCCTAAAGTTGCCTAGGCGTCGTATACATTGCCTAACTATCTCAAAAGATGAACATGCATATTTGGATTATGATTTTAAAGAATATATTTGCAGAAAATGTTTCAAGTAGGCTAACCACATTTTATTAGATTAAGCATGCTAATTAGGCGTTTTAACGATTTGCAATTCAAACAAGTGTAAGATCCTAAACAACAGGATATCTAATGCACATAGAAGTTCCTAACACGTGGTTTCTAAGATGGAAATGCAGTAATGACCTTATGATAGTTTATGATGCTTGTTATTAACTGACCGGGATTATGGAATGAGGATGATAACCTGCTGAAAGTGAAAGACCTAAAAAACAGGATTTCTACTATGTGAGATGCATGTCCTATACAAGTTATCTAATGCACAAATAAAGTCCTACATGCATGTTTTCTACCCATCACCTAAGCTAAGCATGCATAACTCCCTCCACATTCACTATCCAGCCCCAATATTTGTTTACAAGTTATTACAAACCTGAATAATAAATTACATTAATGAAAGGAAAAATAAGAAGCTACTTCTATAGGGAGCCTTCAACCCGGCCCAATCTCCCAGCCTCACTCCTTTCGAGTTTCAAAGCCTTAATGGCCTGGGTGCGACAAAGCTCTCAAGGGCCCAATGGGTCCCTGGCCAATACCAGCACCCAAGCAAATTGCCAAGATTTTAACAAGTGCAGTGTAGAGTTACCAGCCTTGTGTGTCAAAGTTCAATGACTACTCAGGGGTACTCAAGGCAATGCTCACACGAAGGGGGTAGGACCTAATTTTCTAAGAGTAGTGTGAAGTGCAGGGAAGAGAGGAAAGTTCATAGTTTAAGAAAGGAGTTTTCAAAACTGGAGAGTTATTTTTGAAAGATTAACTTAAAATAAACAGAAACATTAATCAAAAGTTCAGCACTACAGGATTGCACACAAGGATAATGGGGCAAAAAGGAAAAATAGATCACATAATAACACCAAGAGATACAGAGACTTATGAAAACTCACTAAGCATGAGTACACAAAAATCAAAGTGGTTCAGGGGACAAAGAAATGGTCGAATTTAGACATAATAGCAATCACTAACAAAATACATGTAGCACTGGTAAGATGAGGAGCACATGATAGCCATAAACATGTAAGTCATAAGTAGTAATAACAGATAAAGGTTCAGGGAATTAGGGACACTTGATACTTGAACAGGAAAGAGATGGCCTAGAAGGTGTATACAAGAATTGGTAAAGCAAGTATAGAATTAATCATAAGCATGTAAAGAGATAAGCTTAGCAAGTATCAACAGGCATACAGGGCATTAATTGCATGTAGAACAGTAGAAGCATAGGTAGAGAACAATTACAAACATGACATACTGAAGTAGTAATAACCACATTGGTTTGGAGCTTTGAAATTAATTAGGACATACCAATAACAAGAGAGCACAGTAGAGTGAAATATCCAAGTATGAGCACAATAGTAGCCCTGGCTTACAGCTGGCTACTAAGAGACAAGAGCAGGGAACAACAGTAGAACAGAGAAAGAAAGAGAGCAAGAGCACACGAGAGAATAGTGTGTATTGTTGTGTGTGTTGTGCAATGTATCAATGTCCTCAGTATGAATCTCAGTGTTAGTCTCTGTTAAGAGTGAAGGCAGAGTATATATAGTTGAAAAGAAAGTAGTGAATAAGGTAAAAAAATCAAGTCAAGTAATAATTGAAGGAACTCGAAATCAATTAGTCAGGAAATTAAGGAAAGTACTCCCTTAACTCAAGGGATTTTATTCAATCGGTAAGAATCAGTAATATAGAGGGCAAGAAGAATCCGTACATGATTAATAAGGACAAAATCAATTTTAGTACAGTAATTTTGGGACTCGGAATCAATTAGTATAACAAGCAATGCAAGTACTCCCTTAATTAAGGGAGTTAACTTCAAACGGTAATAAGCATGTAACAAATAAGGAAAGAGACTATACCTAGCTTTGAGGAAATAATTCAAGTAGCAAGTATAGAACAAAAAAATTAGGCTAGATACATAATACTCTAATTAAGTAGACAATGTAAGAATCAATTAACAGCATAGCCAATCACATAATAAGGCAAGAGATAAAAGGAAATCAGTAAAGATGCTGTCACAGGAAAGTAGTGAGGCTAGCCTCGAGTGAGATTCAAATCAAGGGAATCAACACCAAATCAAAGGAAAGTTTTGCACAAATAAGGAAACAATTCAGGCTCAACCAAGAGCCATAAGGAAAATACATGAAATTACAGCTTTAAGGAAAGTACCACAGCCTTAAAGAAACTCATAAGAATCAGTATAAAATCACCATGTAAACAATCAATAGGATGTATAGTCAAGTTTACCAAATGATATATAGCCCATTTTGAACAATATCAGGGAAAACCCTAAGCAAAGAACACAGAACAATATGGGATTGAAATACTTGCACCAAAATTAAGCAGAGAGCATAGAACTCAAAAAAGAATCCAGAGGAACACACAGACAAGCAAACATGACGAACATAATGCAAATACATACCCTAAAATTGGGGTTTCATCATAAACATGAGATTTAAGCAGAAAAAATGTCTAAAATATACTGGAACTCAAAATTAGCACTAAAAATCAGAAAATAAAGCGTTTTCAAAAGGGGTTGAGAAACCCTAGTTTCGAAAAAGGGACAAAAGCATTTTAAACTTCAATATTTGTAAAGATCGAGTAGAGAATGATTCAAAACAGGAAGGAATGAGTCGAAAATCATTTAAATACAGAGATTTAAAGGTTTTGGTTAGGATTAGGGTTTCGTGAAAAACCAAATAGAGAAGTAAGGAAAAACCTGGCTGTGAAACTCAGGACAATGGCGTTTAGAGCACCATTGAGTCAAAAACCATCAGAGACGGCCAGAGACAGCCTTAGGCGGAGCTTCCAGTGGTGGTCCGGCATGGTCGGAGCCCATGGAGGTCTCAGAGATTGAAGAGACCGGAGAGATAAGGCTTCAAGGCGGCTGGTGGTCGAAAGTGGTGAGACTGGAAGTGGTCGGAGAAAGCCATCAGAGAAGACGAAGAACCAGAAGGTTCTAGAGAGAAGGGGGAGAAGAAGAGACAAAGAGAGAGAGTGAGGAGTCTCGAAATGAGACGGGGAGGGGGGTTAGGTGGGAGTTAATATAGGAAAGGTGGGATCTAGGCCGTTGATCTTATTTGATCAACGGCTCAGATTTAATTAGGGATTGGGCCGGGTAAGGGTTAGGATTGGGCTGGGGTCTTGGGTCTTGGGTTAATTGGGTTTGATTTTTTAGGGGTTTAAATGTGGCTAATATTTAAACCAAAATAGGCTAGATGTTAAATACCCAATAAATAGGTAATTAATTGATTAAAATAGCCAATAATTATATAAAAATGAAATTATGCTAGAAATAAGCAAGATTACAGTAATTGGCTAATATTAAGTGTAAAATATATAATTTTCGAATTAAAATAATATGAAATGTCTAATTGGGCCATAATGGCAAAATTGTTGTAATTGGAATTAAATAAACCCAATTGGCCAATTTGTGAAATAGTTAGATTTTAATAGATAAGAAATGATTTTAAATGACATACCGAACTGAAAAATATTTTGAAATTATTTAGAACACAATTTATGAATTATTTAAAATATGAAATATTAAATAAAATGGGAAATAATAAAATAGGAAAAAATACCCATTATTGCAAAGAGTAATTTTGAAAGCTAATATGCAAGTTCGAAAGTAATTTGAGAAAAAACTGGGTAACAACAGCTGCCCCTCTTTACCCGGGAAGGATGAAAGAGATGTCGGGTAAAGATATGATGGCCAATTTTGACCAAGGTGAAACTGTGGATGAGAGGTTTAGGTCGCACCCTGGCTTCTGAGTTGCCTACATATCTCTGGTTTTACAGGAATCAAGCCATATGTAGTTCCGGAATCATCGGCGAAATATACCGGTGATGTTTTACAAGAACGGACGCAAGGTGCATGGTAAGGTAAAAGTAGTAAGGTCTTACGGGGTTGTATCGGAGAACTGGAGCGGTTTGCTCCTGCCTGATTTGTTGTTCCGGCCGAGTTACCTGCAAATAGAGAACAAGCGTATATTGCGCATAATATAAACATGATGCAAGTTCCCGTCGTACGATGAAAGCTATCTTCGGACAATTAGGATGATGTCCTTAGACCATGATGTACTAGGCCATGAATCTCTTGGTGCGGGATACGTAGGCTATGAAATGCTGTTCTCGGGCCATGAGGATGGTGCCTCCGAACCATGCTGCCTTTGAATAATGATATGCAAGTTGAATAAAAGAGATCCTTAGGCCATGAAATGATGTTCTCGGGCCATGAAGATGGTGCCTCTGAATGATGACGCCTTTGGACAAGTTGGTGATATTTCAGCCCATGAAGAATGCAGTAGTATGATGTTGACAAGACAGAGCTTAGTCTTGCGATTCGCGAAAATAAAGAGGGGCAGAGCTTAGCTCGAAAGAAAGTGTAAATAAATAACGTAACGAAAGGTGAGTGCTTTAAAAAAGTAGAAAGGAGCTTTGCATAATGAATTGGAATGCAGAGAGAGGTAGCGTGGAACCTCGTAAGGCAAAATGATAGCCTTATGCGATGCAGAAAATAAATGCAGGAGAGGTAGCGTGGAACCTCGGAAGGCAGAATGATAGTCTTATGCGATGCATGAAATAAATGCAGGAGAGGTAGCGTAGAACCTCGGAAGGCAGAATGATAGCCTTATGCAAAGATGCGAATGCAGGGGAGACAATGCTTAGTCTCAGAAGGCAGAATGGCAGCCTTTATGCAGTGCAGGAAATAAAATGCAAGGGAGGTAGTGTAGAACCTCAGAAGGCAGAATGGTAGCCTTTATGCAGTGCAGGAAATAAATGCAGGGAGACAGTACTTAGTCTCGGAAGGCAGAATGGTAACCTTATGCAATGCGAGAAAATGCGGGGAGATAGTGCTTAGTCTCGGAAGGCAGAATGGTAGCCTTATGCAATGCAGGAAATAAAATGTGGGGGAGGTAGCGTGGAACCTCGGAAGGCAGAATGGTGGCCTTATGCAGAAAATAAAATGACAGTAAGAGTTCTTAGCTGATGATAAAGTGCGGTGATACGATTGTTGCGAATGAAGTGTCATTTGCAATGATGATAATAGTAAGCGTCGGCATGTGCAATGAGTTTGAGAGCGTATCCTTGAGAAGCATGCGTCTTGTGGGGATAATAAGATGTCCTGGGATTTCGCCGTATTTGTGCCTGCATCCAAAGAAAAATCGTGAGTTCTGTAAAGGGGTGGATTAGTTCGTATCCCCACTGGCTCTGCTCGGCTTGTCCGCTTGATGATGATAACTTTGTTTGTACCATAGGGGTAGCGTTTCTAAAACAAGCTATTTTTGAGAAATAAATATGCATGGTTTTATAAAATATGATATAACATATAATTGAAAAAAAATAATTTTCTTTGGATGAACCGCCGACCACGACGCGGTTCAAGACATTGCAACCTCTATTGTTACGGAAATTTGAGGTCCCTCCTCAAAATTCAGCCCCAGTTTCTATTCGGTGGGGGGAAATGAAAATTTTATTAAAATGTGACCTAACCCATAGGGTTGCCTACGTATCCCCTCTTAAACGAGAATCAAGTTAGGCGTAATTCAATTTACAGCATTGAGAAAAGAATAAAGAGTTACACATAGTAATGCTTGACTGCGTCTGAGTTGATTGGTTTAGGCCAAACTTCTCCATCCATTCTGCAAGTATGAGTGCTCCTCCTGTCAGCACTCAGTGAACCATGTAAGGGCCTTGCCAATTGGGAGAGAATTTCCCTTTTGCCTCGTCTTGATGAGGAAAGATTTTCTTTAACACTAGCTGCCCCGATATGAATTATCTTGGTTTGACTTTCTTGTTGAAGGCTTTGGCCATTCTATTCTGATATAGCTGACCATGACAAACCGCGTTCATTCTTTTTCCGTCTATGAGGGCCAATTTCTCATAGCAGCTTCTTACCCATTCTGCGTCGCTGAGCTTAGCTTCTTGTATGATTCTCAAAGATGGGATCTCAACTTCAGCAGGAATGACGGCTTCTGTACCGTATACCAACATGTAAGGAGTTGCCCTGGTTGATGTGCGAACCGTGGTGCGATACCCGAGCAGAGCAAATGATAATTTCTCACGCCATTTCTTATGCTTTTCTATCATTTTTCTCAATATCTTTTTGATGTTCTTGTTGGCAGCCTCAATGGCTCCATTCATTTGAGGTCTATATGCTGTAGAATTCTTATGTTTGATCTTGAAGGTTTCACACATGGCTTTCATCAAGTCACTGTTGAGATTGGAACCATTATCGGTGATGATTGACTCTGCTACTCCAAACCGACAAACAATGCGGTCGCGGACAAAGTCGGCAACCACTTTCTTAGTAACTGCTTTGTAGGATGCTGCTTTGACCCATTTGGTGAAATACTAAATGGCAACTAGAATGAACCTGTGTCCATTGGAGGTTGCAGGCTTGATTGGTCCAATAACATCCACACCCCAAGCGGCGAACGACCATGGTGAGCTTGTTGCATTAAGCTCACTGGGAGGTACCTTTATCATATCCCCATGTATCTGACATAGATGGAATTTGCGAACATACTGGATGCAATCTGTTTCCATGGTCATCCAGAAATAACCAGCCCGAAGTATCTTCTTTGCTAGAACAAGCCCGTTCATATGAGGACCGCATGTACCTGCATGTATTTTCTCCAACAGCTTCGTTGCTTCCTTTGCCTCGACACATCTTAGCAAACCCAGATCGGGAGTCCTCCTGTATAGGATTCCTTCACTGTAAAATAAATTGTTTGATAACCTTCGAATAGTGCGCTTCTGAGTAGCATTTTCAAGCTCTGGGTACTCTCCCTCCGCCAAGTACTCCTTAATATCATGAAACAAAGGCTTTCCATCTGCTTCTTCTTCAACGTGGGCGCAGTAGGCCGGCTGATTGTGAATCCCCACAGGGATAGGATCAATGAAGTTCTTATCTGGATGATGGAGCATGGATGACAAAGTAGCCAATGCATCGGCGAACTCATTATGGATTCTGGGGACGTGCCGGAATTCAATCTTTGTGAACCTCTTTCTCAATTCCTGCACACGATGTAGGTATGGTAGTATCTTAGAATTCTTGGTCGCCCATTCTCCTTAGACTTGGTGTATCAATATGTCTGAGTCACCAATCACTAATAGTTCCTGGACATTTATGTCGATGGCCAAGTTGAGCCCTAGGATGCAGGCCTCATATTCAGCCATGTTCTTGGTGCAGGGGAACCTGAGTTTGGCGGATACCGGGCAGTGCTGACCAGTTTTTGAAATTAAGACTGCTCCAATACCCATGCCTTTGAAGTTTGCGGCCCCATCAAAGAACAACCTCCAACCGTCGTAGGATTCTGCAATGTCCTCTCCTACGAATGACACTTCTTCATCGGGGAAATACGTTTTCAATGGTTCGTATTCTCCGTCCACAGGATTTTCAGCAAGATGATCGGCTAATGCTTGTCCCTTGACCGCCTTTTGAGTTACGTAGATGATGTCGAACTCACTTAAGATGATCTGCCATTGAGCTATCTTGCTAGTGGGCATGGGCTTCTGAAAGATGTACTTGAGCAGATCCATCCTTGATATGAGGTACGTTGTGTAGGCGCAGAAATAATGCCTCAGTTTCTATGCGACCCAAGTCAATGCACAACATGTGCGCTCTAATAGAGAATACCGGGCCTCATATGGAGTAAAATTCTTGTTGAGGTAGTAAATTTCTTGCTCTTTCCTCCCTGTTTCGTCATGTTACCCGATAACGCAACCGAAAACTCCATCTAATACGGCCAGGTATAGTAATAGAGGTCTACCCGGCTCTGGAGGTACCAAGACTGGTGGTGTTGAGAGATACTCTTTGATTCTGTCGAAGGCCTTTTGACAATCCTCAGTCCATTTGGTGGCAGCATCCTTTCTCAACATCTTGAAAATTGGTTCACAAATGACGGTAGACTGGGCTATGAACCGGCTGATATAATTGAGCCATCCCAGGAAACTCATAACATCCTTTTTGTTTCTTGGTGGCGGCAATTCTTGGATGGCTTTGACCTTTGATGGATCTAGCTCTATTCCTCGACGACTGACAATGAACCCTAGCAAGCTTGCCAGCAGGAACCCCGAACGCACACTTTGCGGGGTTAAGCTTCAGATTGTATTTCCTTAACTTGTTGAAGAACTTTCTCAAATCTTCCATTTGATCAGCAACTTTCTTTGATTTGATGATGACGTCGTCCACATATACCTCGATCTCCTTGTGAATCATATCATGGAATATAGTAGTCATGGCCCTCATGTAAGTGGCCCCTACATTCTTCAGACCGAATGGCATCATCTTGTAGAAATACACTCCCCACGGCGTAATGAATGCCATTTTCTCAGCATCTTCCTCGTCCATCCAAATCTGATGATAACCCGCAAAACAATCTACAAAGGACTGCAGCTCGTGCTTGGCAGAGTTATCAATTAAGATGTATATGTTTGGCAGGGGGAAGTCATTTTTCGGACTGGCCCGGTTGAGATACCGGTAGTAAACGCTGACTCTGACCTTCCCATCTTTCTTTGGTACAAGCACAATGTTAGCTAACCATGTAGGATATTCGACCACTCGGAGAACCCCGACGTTGATTTGTTTAGTGACCTTTTCTTTGATTTTCAAGCTCATATCTGATTTGAACTTCCTGAGCTTTTGCTTCACTGGTGGGCATGCTGGATTGGTTCGCAGCTTGTGGGCCACAATAGATGTACTGAGGACATTCATGTCGTCATATGACCAGGCGAATATGTCGTCATATTCCTTTAAGAATTCTGTATATTCCTCCTTTTCTGACGGCGACAGATGAATGTTGATGCGTGTTTCTTTGACGATCTCTGCGTTTCCCAAGTTGACGACCTCAGTCTCGTCCAAGTTAGACTTAGTTCTATTCTCAAAGCTCTCGACCTCTTTAATAATATCCTCAGGTATATCATCCTCGTCTGACTCAGAATCCGTTTGTTGCGTTGCCTCGTTGCAGGTCACAGTCGTTGGTTCATCAAGATAAGTGATAGTAATGCTATGTAAAATAAAGTAATGGGGAGGAAAGAAGTAGCAAGTAAGTATAAGATTTATAAAGAAACTGGAAATGCTTTGATAAATTAAATAATTGTTTAAACATGGGAGCTCTTTTTTGCGGAAATTAAAATGCGAGAAGAAAATTCTTTAAATAAATAAACTGGAAATAATGCTTGTTTTGTTAGCCTTGCTACCCCGAGGCTCGACGGGCTTTGGTTGTCCTGACGGACCAATTGTTGAGACATGATCCCTTGCTCACGACTTGTATAGAAGGGCCTTCCTCCCCCTCCTCTTCAAGAATGACACAGCAGTCCATGTCCTCATCATCCAAAAATAGATCCCTTATTGCCGCTAGCGGCTCCTCCTCGTCGGTACCGTATGCGATGTCAGCTGGCTGGAAAGTCTGCTCTATGTGGGGTATTGGCTGCTCCAATGGGTAGTAAGGGCCACGCCATGGTGGGGACCAGTACTTGAACTCCTCCCAAGTGTAGTCATACCCTAGACCAAAAGTAGTATCATGCTTCTTGAGTGTTATTGGCTTTGTTATTCCTTGGATATTCTTACCGAGGCCTTTACCTGGCTCGTACCCTTTCCAGTCAATATGCTTTTGGTCTTACTGCCCCACCACTTGTCCTTGTCAATGGCGTTAACACGTTCAACGTTGTGGTAGATTTCTCCACCCAACTTCCTCCTTCAATCGATGACCGAAAAGGTCTGGCGACCGTAGATATGGTTGCTACCGTCGCCATGAATGATTACCTCTTGGTGATTCCATTCAAGCTTCACAACTTGGTGTAAGGTTGATGCCACGGCCCCAGCCGCGTGGATCCAAGGTTGTCCCAACAACAAGTTGTAGGATGCAGGCACATCTATCACTTGGAAATCTACGTCGAACCACGTTGGTCCCATTTGTAAGCACAAGGTGATTTCTCCCATGCTGGACCTCTGCGAACCATCGAAAGCTTTTATGTTGATCTCTCATTCATTTATCTCATGTAGACTTTTTCCCAACTTCTTGAGCGTGACTAGCGGACATATGTTGAGGCCGGAACCCCCTCAATTAGGATCCTTGTGATGAAATGATCCTCACATTGCACCGTGATGTGTAGTGCTCTGTTATGCCCTAGTCCTTCGGGCGGCAACTCATCTTTATGGAAAGTGATCTTGTGACTTTCTAGTACCTGGCCTACCATGTTAGCCATTTCCTCACTGGTGATATTGTCTGGTACGTATGCTTCACTCATCACCCTCAGCAAAGCACTCCTGTGAGTTTCAAAGTTTTGTAACAGGGAGAGAATGGATATCTGAGCTGGCGTTTTGTTCAACTGGTAGAGGATTGAGTATTCCTTGGCTTGTATCTTTCTCCATGATTGTCTGAACCTGTTTCAATGATGGGGGGACGATTTTCGGCCTGCTTGCTAGACTCGGCCAAATGTTCAGGGGTATGAACTCTGCCAGTTCTTGTCATACCTTGTGCAGCGATGGCTTCTTTAGACTTGCCTTTACATTTCCTCCTTGCTTCAGCGGTATAGTCCCACAGAAAAGGGTGTCGTTGTTGACATTGCCACCGGGATAGATGTGGTCATTCTTATTCCTGCCGGAGTATATGTTATAGATGGCCGGACTGCAACCTCGAGCGGTCGCACAAACTCAACTTCGATCGGCTCTGGGGCCTTTCCTTTGGCGGGTGGTCTTGATTCAAACTCAAGTGGAATGGACATGTTTACCTCAACTTCCTCAGATGGCTGCATCTGGACCACGATAGGATTAAGAGTAATTGCAAGCTTCTTCAGATCACCCTCAGCAATTATCCCAATTGATCCCTCGGGATCCCAGTCATCTTCAACCTCAATCATGTGGACACCACCTTTATGGTCAGGCAGCGGATTATTGCGAACATTAGGAGCAGGGTCCTTGGCTACAATGATCTTGTTATCTATGAGGGTCTGTTTCTTGTCCTTCAAGGAGCGGCATTCCTCCATGGTGTGTCCCTTCATGCCGGAGTGGTAAGCATAGGTTTTATTTGGGTTGACCCACTGAGAAGGGTTCTCAGGGGAGACAGCGGTAATGGGTGTGACATAACTGGCGGCTTTGAGCTTTTCGTATAATTGGTCAATGGGTTCAGCTATGGCGGTATACTGTTTTGGTGGACGGCGGTGGAAGTTTGGGCGAGGTCTTGGGAAGTTTTGGCGATTAGGTGGTGATTGATAGTGAGAAGGTTGGGAATTGTAGGCATTATAGACGGGAGCTGGTTGGGAGTATCTGGGCGAGGTAGGCTGATATGTGAGTGGTGGAGCTTGGTAGGTGGGTGAGGGTGTTTGGTATTGAGGTGAGGGTGCTTGGTAGCTTGGAGCTGGTTGGTACGTGAAGGAAGGTGCGGGGTATACTTGGTATTTGGGAGGGGACTTGGCTTGTTTTTCCACCATCACGGTTCCTACATCCGTTTTCTTGGACACACCACCGGATTGCAGGGCTTTATTGGTAGCCTGTAATGCTTCAAAATTAGTAACCATATCGTTTTTGATGCCTTCCTCGATTCGCTCTCCTAGCTTGATGATATCAGAAAACTTGTGCCCCTCGACCATCATCAGTCGCTCATAGTACTGAGGATCCTGAGCGCGCATAAAGAATTTCTTCATTTGTTCCTCTTCCAAGGCTGGTCTGACCTTGGAAACCTCTGGCCTCCAACGAGTAGCATACTTGCGAAAGGTCTCTGTTGGTTTCTTCTTCAAATTCTTGATGTAGAACACATCCGGTGCATTCTCCGTGTTGAATGTTAATCTATCCATAAAGTCCGTAGCCATGTTCACCCAATTGGTCCATATCTTTGGATTCTGGTTGATGTACCAGGATAGTGCATCACCTTTCAAACTCCTCATGAAGAGTTTCATGCGGATCCTTTCATATTTCCCCACGCCGACCAATTTGTCGCAGTAAGTCCTCAGATGGACTCTTGGGTTACCAGTACCATCGAACATCTCGAACTTAGAAGGTTTGTACCCCTCGGGCAGTTCAACATCAGGCTGTATGCAAAGATCCTCATAGTTCAAACCCTCAATCCCTTTAACTTCTTCGACGCCCTGAACCAGGTTGGTCAATTTCTTGAGTTCCTCAGGCAGATTCCTGATGATCTTATCCTTCTCGTCGGACTCATGGGTATGCGGTGTGGGATGAGCTACGGTTTCCACATAAATGGGATTATCGTAAGCCTGGAAGTGCTCTCTCGTTTGATCCTGGAGAGACGAAGTGTTGTAGTGACATGTGTTGCGTTGTGCTGGTGGAACGGGATCCTTGGGGTGATTGGGTTGTTTGGGGATGTTTTGTGGTAAAGTGGGGTTCGGAGCATATGGGAAGTGAACGTCTGGGACGTTGAGGGAGAATGATAAGTGGGCCAAGTTCTTGACTTGATCAAGTTCCTCTTGGAACTTTAGCAGCTTCTTCTCTAGTGGAGACATACCCTCATGCAGAACTTGAATACCCTGACCATCAGTGATCTCAACCTGTTCATCCATGTTGTCTTTTCTAGTACCGCTTGCATCTGCCATCTTAGTTTTACCCTTGATTTTTCCTTTGGGAGGACTGGGAGGAGGAGTAGGAGGAGGGCCCTTTGATCTTGTGCAATAAGTTGTTGATGCCAGAGTGCACGAACTAACCTTTGGGGAAGGGGAATAACTAAAGAAAAACAAAAAAAGGTAGTGAAGTTAGTGAGGATTATGAAGAATATTGCGGTAATTTAAACACGTAATGCAAAAAATGTAAAACGCATCCTAAGTTTGGGAACCTCTTTATGCCCGAGGTAGGACTAGCGACAAATTAATTTGGAGAACTTAAAATACTAAATGCCTCATTTTATTGATAATAAAATAGACAAATCCAACTTGACTCTAAGAATGCAAAAATATAAAATGTCATTAATGGCCAGTGGCCTTATTACATCAAAAGCAAAGTAAAGACAAATTCTATCTATTTGGTCCCAGAAGGACCTTCCCTAGATTCGGCATCTCTACTTGCCTTGATCAACATTCCCATCTCGCGGAGTCCCAGCAGCAAGTAGGTCTTGGCTAGAATTCCAGCTTCAGCTCCCTCGGTCTTCTAACAAGTCTCGATCCTCCTAAGGAACTTTTCCTCCAGGTCAACTATGCCTCGTCCCAAGTGTGCTAGCCTCTGGTTGGAAGTGACGGCCATGTCCTTCCATTCTTCGATCAGCTTCTTGTTGGCTATGTGGATTTTGTGATGGTCTTCCTCACAGTCACGGAGCCTCTTTCGAAGCTGGTTGAGTCTAGTTGTTGCATCGTCTTTCTCATCTATGACCCTATGTCCTCGAGCGAACCCTGGCTCCATACTTCCTCCCCAGTTATCTTCCAACCATCCCAGGTAGTAAGGAGAGCAACCAGCATGATACCTATCGGGCTCGATAGTATCCTTCTCCAACCGGATCCTGCAGTGCCACAATTGTTGAGCTTGACATTTGTGAGGGTTGTCATCATTTTGGAAGTCCGCCCTGAGATGACTCATTTTCTCGACCCTTGGGATTACTTTCTTCCTCCCTGCCTGCCTCATGACTCGAATCGGGACGTAAGGGTATGTCCCTCTAAGACCAATCAATATTAGGAACGGAGTGTCTCTAGTCCGAATGATGAATTCGTCGGTCGGGAACCACTCAAACATCCATTGGAAATCCAAAAAAGCAGAATATGAAGACGAATACCCGACGGTGAATGTGTCCTAGAGAAGTGAGAGAGAATTCTTCCTGATATGTGCAGTAAGACTGACTACGGCCATACCTCTCGTACAAGTAGTCAAAGGGGATGTACGAGTCTTCCAAGCAGACTAGCTCTGGATTCTTCTTGAGTCCCATCATCTTGAGAAAACCCTGGCCTGTTTGGTTTTCAGGCATCAATAACCCTTGAGACTCCCAAGGCAAACCAGCTAAACCCCCTATCTCCTCTAGCAGCGGCGTCATCTCATTGTTCCCAAATCGAAAAACCGACCGATCACAGTCCCAGAATAAGGCGGCAGCCTCTATCACCATGTTATTAGGCTGAATGTCCAAGAGAGAGGTCAAGTTGCCCAGGTGTTTTCTGACTGCTGTTTTGTCTCTTGAGTGCAAGTCTTCCCACCAATTCAGAAGTTTTGGGTGGATGTTGGTGACCATGCCGAATCTGGGGACCTCGTGCCTCATCTCTGCAAAGTAAACAGGTTAGGCCCTTACCCCCACCAAACTCGACTATTTAACATCAATAATTAGCATGAGCATTTAAGTTCTCCAAATAAATGCACAGAACGTGAATGCGTCCTTTTGGGTTCCAGGTAAACCCAATGGACTTTGGACAAGGCTATCTTAATGGCTATTGTGCGGACAACACATTAGCCTGGCTAGGTTTGACCATGAAGCATGCAACATACAATAGAGCAAGGTTTCTATTGGGGTTTTAGATTGGTACCCTTGAGCGGACAACTCAAGGGGGAAGGCACGAAACCGTCGACTGCACCGCTGATCGACTAGTTTTACCGCAAATACGCCTTTCCGAATTTAGGGGTGATCATATTGGAATAGCGCAACCACTCATAGTAAGCGTTGCTATAGGTTTTTGTTTGGCACGAGTGGAATATGAATGTGGAGCATGATATGCAATAAATGGCATTTAAACAAATAGGCATGTATTTTCACGTTGAGGAAAGCGGTAAAGAAAGAAAATACAACAATTATAATGAAAGCGATTACAAAGAAAACATGAAGATATGTCAGTTACGTTCAGGTGAAATAAATACTTGTAAAAAGTAAACAGTTAACAGCATATAACAGGGAATAGAAAAAGGTGTAAGCATTTAAATGAAAATTAAAGGTCCAAATTCACAAAACAAATTGTAATGCTATAAGCCTAGGGAGGATCCCCAGTAGAGTCGCCATGCTGTCGCGCCCCCTTTTTCTATCGCATGGGTTAGGTACGGAGAGATCGGGTTTATGACATTTTGGACAACTCCTTAAAAGAAAGGGTTTAAGGAAGAGTCACCACCTAATGATTTTTATGGTGCGTTAGGTCACCTAGAGTTGATAACTCATGCACTAGTTTACATTACCAGAGATTGGGTAAGGGCTTGAAATTATCCCAAGGGGAAGGTGTTAGGCACCCCTCA
>ML267642.1:0-18589 GCA_005239495.1 Nicotiana undulata
AGCCTCTAATACCGCCTTCCCTCTCGAATCCAAATTCCGATTCGATAATATCTAGACATAATATTAACATCAATAAATACTCAATAAACCAATTCCGAAGCCTAATTACACATTTTCTACTATTCTTCCAAAAATACCAAAATCCGACCCCGGGCCCGCTCGGTCCAAACTCGAGGTTCGGACCAAAACCCGATCACCCATAACCCCACGAGTCAAAATATATGATTTGTTTTAAGATTCGACCCCAAATTGAGGTTGAATCACCCAAAATTCTTTTAAAAAAAACCAACTCTACCTAAAATCCCTAATTCCTACTTTGATTCCATGTTTTAAGGCCTAGAATCTAGTGATTAGTTGAAGAAATTAAGAGGAAACGAGGTCAAGATCACTTACCTATGGAGTTATGGAGGTTGGGGAACTTGATTCTCGGTAATGGAGGCTTGGGGCACAAAAGAGAAGTGGAAAATGGGAAGAATCCCGTATAAGGTTCTGTTTTGGGGTTAAAAATATAACTGGGCGTTTTTAATGCTATGCGATCGCGGAATATGAGGTGCGATCGCATAGAGGTAAGTTGCTTAAGCTCTGCGATCGCACATGGCAATTCTACCCAGCCCCAAGCCCTATGCTAACCTTTGTGCGTTCGCAGCACCCCACCTGCGTTCACACAGTATTAACCCTGGACCCTCCGCGATCGCTCCCTTTGAGGTGCGTTCGCACTGAACAACTAACCCCCCAGCCCCCTTCCTACCTATTACACTATGCGATCGCGGAGAAGCAAGTGCGATCGCATNGCTATCAGACACCAGAAGAACTTGAGGAACACCAGATTTTTCCTATTTTTAGCACTCTGATGCCTACCCGAAACTCACCCGAGCCCTCGGGGCTCAAAACCAATTACACACACAACTTCATAAACATCCTACGGACTTGTGTAAGTAATTTAACCACCAAAATACATCAAAAACGATGAATTAAACTCCAAAATCCATAGAATTTTCTCAAACTTCATAAACTATTAAATTTTCCATTTTAACTCCGAATCACGTCGTTTCACGTCCGTTTTACACCGAATTTCACAAATAAGTCACAAAACATATAATAAACCTATTCCGGGCTCCGAAACTATAATATGGGCCCGGTAACACGGTTTTCACATAATTATTCATTTTCAAAAGCCTTTATTATTTTCAGAAAACAATTTTCTTTTAAAATTCATTTCTCGGGCTTGTGACATCGGAATTCGATTCCGGGCATACGCCCAAGTCCCATATGTTCCTACCGACCCTCCGGGACCGTCACATCATGGGTCCGGATCCGTTTACCAAAAATGTTGACCAAAGTCAACTTTAATTCAAAAATCCCATTTTTTTAATAATATTTTCACATGGAAGCTTCCCGGCTACTTGCTTGGGCTGCGCACGCACATCGAGGTGATATTAACGGAGGCTTTCGAGGCCTCGGAGCACAGATTTAGCTGGAATTACTTAGGATGACATTTTGGGTCATCACAGTTAGACATCCCTTGAGGTCCACAACGGTGGGTCCCCACCGAACTCAAATTATGCGAATTAGTCTAAGAAAATGAAGAAACTATTTAATAGGGATGGGAGGTCCTAAATTTTTAGCCTATAGGATCACCCCGTGCAACATAAATAATACTTCGTAACTCCTCCAAGACGGGGGTGTTACTCATATTATTCAGCGGGCACAAACTATCATCTCCTGCTACCCGATTACTATCTTTGAGTTTTCACCTAAAACGCTTTAGTTGATTCTAACTCGTGTCCTATACGTGCACTACCCATCCCTTACCTAAGGTCCTGGAGGCATTGGGACCTCTATTTAGGACAACTCTAGACTAGGCCTAAGTTGCTCAAAATTGTAAAATACTAGGCGACAAGCAAAACAATTAGGACTTTTCAAATAATGACAGATATGGGCTCAAGTTAACCTCCACATGTAAACAACAAATGCACGCAACTGATTTAGCAGGCTTAATCGTAGAGTTCTATAGGCAGGATATCTATGTGATGTTGAACATGCAAGCAATCATATGTAGAATCAGTTTCTTAATGAGAGTGTTAGGACCTACATGTGTTTACCTACTGATTTTTAACTTAGTGCAACATCTGGGCGTTCATACGTTAATGAATAACAACAAGTTACAAGCATAAGTCCTGAATTATTATTAATCCTGTAGGCATGTTAGCTAGGTGATTGACGGTGATAATCAGTTAATAGAATTCTATAGGCATGATTTTGCAAGTGTGATAATTATGACCCTATTGGCATGATATCTATCATTGAACTGATTTTTTAATCCTATAGGCATTATACCTATCATTGAACTGATATTTTAATCCTATAGGCATTATATCTATCATTGAACTGATTTTTTAATCCTATAGGCATGATTTCTAGCATTGAACCGATTTTCAATCCTATAAGCATGATTTTTTTGCATTAAATAGTATATGATCAAGGATTTATACACATTGATCCGGAAAACAATTAAACCAAATATTGATCCTATAGGCATGGTTGCTAACACATAATTACTGGACAAATTGATACACAAAGACAGGATTTCTAACAAATCATAATGTTAATCCTATAGACAGGACTTTTAATATGTAAACACAATAGAACTTAAAAACTTCAACAAACATGATATGGAACTTATAAGAAGAACCAACACCACAAATGAAGACCCTATAGGCAGGATTTCTACCCGATTTTGCAAATGAAAATAAGAAGCCCTTCCCGATTTTACTAAATACCCAGAATTGCTTATTACAAAATTGTTACAGACCAGGTTAATGAATGAATTACATAATAAAATAAATTAAAGAGAGCCTACAGCATGCCCAAATACACTTGGGCAACCTAGGCCTTCAAACCATATCAGCTCCAAGGCTCATTTCACAGGTACATAATAATCAGTGGTGAAAGATTCACCCATAGATCTCTAGTGTGCCAAAGTTCCCAAGGGTTTCAAGAACCCAGGGCAATGCTCACACTAGAGAACAAATGCTCAGAAATAGTTCAATAGAGATTAGGAACCAAACCCAGTGTGTCAGAGTTCACAAGGGTCTCACATGGACCCCGATCAGTGCTCACCCTGGGGAGGTTAAGGACAGAACCTAAAGGTCCTAAAAATGGGGATTTAAGATAGCATAATCAGCACATTAAAGGAGATAATGGTAAAATGGTAGATTTCAAAACATGTTTGATTTTAGAAAAACCATCATAACAGGGTTTAAACACAGAATAATAGATGGCAAGGCTAGAACATATAGGCAGAATTGCATTGAAAGATATAAGAAAAACAGATTGGCAAGATTTGCAAAGTTGTTCATACTCAAATGCACAATATTTAATAAGTTAAAGTCTGAAAGGCCTAATTAGGCTAAGTGTACATGCTAACATTAAGGACATCTTTGTTCAATCACAGACAATATTTAGGCATGGTATTAAGGCAAAAGTCAAATAAGCATATGGAATCCAAATGAAGGCAAGGCACACTAGAAAACAAGTTATCAGGGCACATGAGTGACAGAAAGGGATTTAATACTGACCAGACATAACAGTACAAGTTCAATACAAATAAACATCTTAGTATTACCCTAAAGATTGCTAAATTCATGGCAGGTTCAGAACTAGCAAGAACAACATACAGGAAACAAATAGAAGACATTAAGCTAATCCCTAAGAGGATTCATATTATTCAAAATAACTAGTCTTAGAACTAATAATATCAATTATAGGACTAAAGGAAATCATATAAACATGAAATTGACAGAATCATACTCAGAATGAACTTTTAAACATGCTAGATCTTAAACACAGGTCAGAGGTGCATAGAAATAAAATGACAAACGAATAGTCACTCACCAGTTAGGCAAGAAAACGTGAATAATACCACAATATTCGAGAGCCCAGAATAGTTGGCCTTGCCTTTTAGTCGGCCAAGACTAGGAGTAAACGAGATAGAAAAAGAACACAGAGCCAAAACTCTAGGTTTTTTAGTGAGATTATA
Organism: Nicotiana undulata; assembly: GCA_005239495.1. Lineage (NCBI taxonomy): Eukaryota > Viridiplantae > Streptophyta > Magnoliopsida > Solanales > Solanaceae > Nicotiana > Nicotiana undulata. The sequence continues at coordinate 4,040 of ML267642.1, forward strand.
ATGATTCCAGTCTGTCCTAAAGGGGAAAGAGGAAGGGTTTATATAGTGTCATAGTTCACACATAAAACTGGAAACACGGTAAGTATTAAACACAAAATCAATTAGAATCGATTTTTAGGGCAAATAATACATAAACAAGGGAGTTCGGTAAATTAACAGAGAATGAGAGAATATTATCATACAAGTAACACTTAAAATAAGTGGGCACAACAGAGAATAAGGAAAATATGATACAAAGATTGATTAGAGTCAGATTTAGGGCGAAATAAAGTAAAAATGAAGGAAACACGGTAGGTTAAACATAAATAAGGAAAATATCGGTCAAATACAAGAAAGGGAAGAGTATCAATCAGAAATCAGTAAAGAATAAGGGAAGATCTCAAACCCTAGTTGAGACTGATGCCTTGAATCAGACAAAAAAAATACAAGGATCGTGCAATATAACTTGTATAGAGACGAAAGATCGTTCAGATCTTCATAAGATCAAACTGAATCTACCCGTTATGAAGAGGTAGTTCTTGCGAAAATAGGGCAATAACTAATCGATGCCAACAACATGCGTATAATGATAGAATATTACAAAACAGGTAAGTAGATCATGGATTGATTCCATGTTTGAGCCGAAATCGAAGAGGATTAGGGGTTACGACGGTTAGAGTTTGACAGAATGAGAAGGGGAGTCTGAGAGAGTTCAAGGGCGGCGGGTGAAAGGGCAAATGGGTTAGGGTTTTTGGTGAAGGGGGGGGGGGGTGTAATGTGGACCGTTGATTAGAGATCAACGGTCACGATTTATAATGTCCTAGGTCGGGTTTATTTAGGCGGGTCGCGACCGGGTTAGGCAGGTGGGTTTATTTGATTTGGGCCGGGTTATTGGGCAAAGACAATTTCGGTGTTGGGCTAGGTAATTTAGGTCGAAAAATAGGGAATTTAGGGGCTATTAGTTAAATACCCAATTTAATTAATAAAATAAATTTAAAAAAAGATAAATAAAATTGTGAAAATATTATTTGTGCATTAAATGATTAACAACAAGTATTTATCACTATAAAAGCATGAAAATTTATTTTTTGCATAAATAAAGTAATCATAAGTTTATAAGGGCTATTATTGCAAAATATGCAATTTTAGCCTAAAAATACATATGTAATTATACTAAATGTACCAAAAATATTTAAAGCTTAATATGAGTATAAATGATGAAGTTAGATGATAAAATCATCATAAAAGTTATTTGTGATGCAATTAATAATTATTTATTTAATAAAATATGAGAATAAATTGATCTAAAGATCTTTAAAAATTATGGAAAATTAGGAAAAATACTTGATGATGCTCATGCACTATTTTGAAAGTATATGTGTATATTTGAAATATATGAGGGAAAAATTGGGTATCAACATGCATCTCTTTTTCTTATAATAAAAAGCAGTTTTTTTTTCATGGTTGAGTGACTTTTTTCTTACAAATGAAAGAAAAATAACTTTAATGCATAATTTTGGATAGTTGGGTAGTCATCTGAGTAATGGGCACGGTAAAATTTTGGCTTTTTCTTTTCCTTTTCCTAAATTTCTGCACTTTTTCCATATCTTTCTTATGGGAATTTACCATAATATATTGTTGATGAGCTTAATATTACTCGACATTAAGACCTTTTTTATATCCTTGTTTGGGTTGATTGGATAGGGACTTTTCCAGTACGGTATAATATGTTGCTTTTAGATGAAGGTGTTGATGAGAAGATCAACGAACAGATAATGCACGAATTGGGAGAAAAACGGGCCGAGGAGAGGAAGAAGAAGCGGGGCCACGCAACTGAATCTATGAACGTGCACCTGAGCGCGAACAAGTGACAAATGGACTGGAGGTGATGCGCGCCCAAGTACCTAGGTGCGCGGCACCACACATCCCTCTCCCCGGAAATTTAGTCAGGCCTATTTTTGTAATTTTTGAGAAATTACCCTTGACTTATATGAAGCCTAAGCTTGTCCCAAACTAATGATGTGGGATTTTGGAGCAACTTTTGGAGAGAAGAAGATAAGGAAACAACGAAGACGATGAATACTTCATCTGAATCATTTGATACGAAAGTTTATTTGAATTCCTGGGTTGTAATGTTTTCTTGTCCTATTAATACTCTCGTGATAAACAATTTCTTCACTATGAAGTAGTATTTATTAAGGTTATTGACACATGTTGCGACTTGATTATTTTTCGAAGGTTTGATTTCTGTTAGTTGCTTGAATTGTTAAACGAGTTTCTAATTGAATTGAAAGGTTATATGTAGTTTTACTTTAATCGGAAAAGAAGTGTTGATGTAATTATTATTGTGTTATATTGTTTGTGTTAATTTCACGACTTTCATAGGAATTGAAAGAGCTTGTAGAGTTATCAATTAACTCAATTTAGAGGAATAGTCGAGAGACGTCTTCGTAAGATCATTCATTCAACGTATTCTTGCATATGTTCGTAGCACTTATTATTAGGTTGTTTAACAGAACTCTCACTTATTCAAAAGAAGAATTTGAATCCTCAATATAGCCTAAACATTTGTTGAAATTGAAAGAGTCAATAGAACTTAAGAGTGAACTTAGCACATAGTTACATCCCGAATAATAGTTGAGCATGTGTCTTGTCAAAGCCCTTATTTCACTCATTGATATCCAATTGTTGCTGCTTAGCTACCCAATTTTCATTATTCCTTCGTAATTGATAATCTTGGTGTCACGACCCAAAATTCGCTAGAGGTCGCGATGGCACCTAACATCGCCGTCAGACAAGCCAACGGTGAATGTTTAACTTAACTACCCATTTTAGTATTTTGAATCATAATTTTTTGTCAAATAAATAGTAAGACATAGAATTTACAGGGTTACTGATAATGATTTCACAACTACAATAAAGGACAACCCATAAGTACCCCAAAAATCCGGTGTCACAAGTGCATGAGCATCAACTAGGGAATAAAATAAAATACAATATTTGTCTAAGATACAAATTAGACAGGAGAGATACAAATAACTCTGATGGAGACTCTGTAGGTTGCGGATCGTAACATGAAATGTAACTCACGGTAAGTCCCGGCAATAGCCGCGCCTCTGCGCCCAAAAGATCACCAGACATATATGTACCTGCACAAAAATATGCAGTAAGTGTAGCATGAGTACGTAAATCAACGCATACACACTAAGTGTCTAGCTTAACCCTGGAGAAGTAGTGACGAAGGGTCGACATCGAAACTTACTAGTGGTCCAATAAGACAAAGAAAGCAAGATGTAAACAGATATGGGGCAGAGTAAATAAACGAATTAAACAAGTATAAATGTGTGGTACAATCCTTCTCTCAACAATAAGCTCAACTCTCAATTAATAGTCACCTCATCCACCAGAGTGTGTATATATATAATGGACCTCACCAGATGGGTCGTCATAATTCAAATCAGGAAAACTCTCAGATATACTGGCCTTTTGACAAATAATACACACGATTCCATAGAAGTATTTTATGGACATGTCGAGGCGTATGGTCTGATCCCGTCATAATTTGATATATAACCAAAGATACAATTATTATATATTGTCGAGGCGAACGGTCCGCTCCTATGAGAGTGTGGTACATAATCCTGCCGAGGCAAATGGCCCGATTCCATAAGGTGTGTGCACTGCCGAGGGTCTAACGGCATGAACCATAGATGTATCCATCCTGCCGAGCTGAACGGCCCGATCCCATTAGAATAAGAAGCTTTGACGGGTCCTTGACTCCATTAAGGAAGGACACGTTAGTTATAAGAAGCGTTCGGGAAACCTTTCTATGAGAACGCATAACACAGGAGAAATTAGTAAGAGGAGTACAATTATTCTGTGTCAAATCCTGAAGTGCGTCTGACCTCTACAATAGCGAGTGTACAACTCTACACAAGTCTAGTCTCAAGTCGTAACGTAAATAAAAGAATTTGACAGGCAAGAGACTGCTCAAATAGTACAACTATAGCATGGTGTGAACCTAAGTCTACCCGGAAAATAACATGAATATAGCTACATACAGACTCTCTTCATCTCGTGCGTACTTAGCCCCCACAACAAGTAGAAAATATCAATCACAACACCTAGGGGTAGTTTCCCCCTCACAAAGTTAGACAGGAGACTTACCTCGCTCCAAAGTTCCATAACCGGATCCAATGCCCCTCTAACACCTCAAACTGATGCATGTCGCTCCAAAACTAGTCAGATAAGGTGCAAACCAATAAAAATATACTCTAATACTCATAATAGATTAATTTAGACAAATTTCCAACTCCGCTCGAAAAGTCGATAAAGCAACCCTCGGGCCCACGTGCCCGGATTCAAAAACATTTCGAAGATAAACATACCCCTAACATTAATAACTCAAATATATGATTTATTCCCAAACCATGTCCTATTTAGTGGTAAAAATCCAAGAATACCAATTTCTAGGTTTTTCTTCAAAATCCAAAATTTCTACAAATAGCACAAAAAGAGACTGAGATGACGAAGTGGATGCGCCTTGATTTCCTCCAACTCCTTACTTAATGCCGCAATTTTCCATGTTTAAATCCATACATATATCTGTATTGGTAAAAAAGAGCTTCACATGTATGATAATTCTTGATGATTCAGCTGTATTGGTAAAAAAAGAGTCTCACACGTAAGTTGATTCTAGACAACTCAGCCGGCTACGTGGACCAAGGAAAACGCGACAGCTGGATATGATTCTATAAAGAGGTACGTAACAAAGAGGCACGGATCAATAAACCTTCGAGTTCATCAACCACGGGAAATTCAACTTGATTAAGATGGGGAAGAGACACGGTCAGAGTGCATCCGGACAGAGCTACGGGAAGACTCAAGGATCCTCAATTAATGATCCATATGTTATGTGACCTTCATGCAACAGATATGGTTACCCTTTGTAACGCCTCATTAATGTAATAATTAGTCATTAATGGGCGATCATTGCAAGAATCAGATGTTATATTAAAAAACTCACAATATAAAGGAAGGGAATATAACTTGTAAAGAGGATCTAGACTGTGAATACAACACACTTTACTTTTCGGCGTATCATACTATTGTTTTTTACTTATACTTATTTATTTAATATTATTTCCTTGATTATCAGTAACCCGCGTTCATCCTAAAAACAACTTTGGTCAAAGGATCTAATTCTTTGGTTAAACAAATTGGTTCCGTTACCGGGAATCTGATAATCTTTGTTCAATTTTCCATTGATATCCTTTAAACTATGTCGAACTCCAATGAAAACAACCAGCAGAGGAATGGAACCCCAGTTCCATCACCTCAAAGGAACCCTCCGTGGTTCAAGGGAACCATCCCTAGAAAGATCTGATAACAACCGCAATAATAATGAGCAAACGGTATAACAAGATCGAATAAAGGAAATGATTGCAGAGTACGTGGGACAAGCTTTGCAAGAATTTGCAAGGGGATTACCAGCAGCACCACCTGCATCACTGACACCACCTCCAAACAATACAGTCACCGGGGAGAATCCTCAGTCTGGATTGATAAACTCAGCAAGTGGTGACACTCCTAATGAATCTCTCGAAGCAAGACCAGGTATGACTAATAACTCTGAATTACAAAATTTACTGCTAACCAATCGAATCGAGCAAATTCCTGGAGTACCACCTATTATCAAAGGCATTGATGTTGATAGATATTCTCAACAACCTTGGAAACCAAGCGCAGCACCCTTGCCTATACCCAAGAAGTTTAAAATGCCTGACGTTCCCAAGTATGATGGAACAATTGATCCACGCGACCATGTGACCGCTTTACTACTGGAGTAAAGGGAAACGACTTAACTAAACAGAAGAATGAATCAGTCCTTGTCAAAAAATTCGGAGAAACACTCACCAAAGGAGCCCTAACATGGTATTCTTTTCTCCCTGAAAATTCTATTGACTCTTTTGCTGAGCTTGCAGATTCGTTTATAAAAGCACACTCTGGTGCACAAAATGTTGAGAAAAGAATGGAAGACATATTTAAAATAAAGCAAAGAGACACATAACTGCTCCGTGAATTTGTAGACAGGTTCCAACGAGAAAGAATGCAATTACCCAGGGTGCCTGATAATTGGGCAGCCATGGCATTTGCAAGCAATCTAAATGACAAAAGCTCNAAGACAGGAGATCAGGTAAAATGTCACGACCCAAAATCCTAATCCAGGTCGTGATGGCGCCCAACAACGGGGTTAGGCAAGCCAACATAAATTTCACTAAGTGTTTCTTTTTATTTGATTCAATTATTCACCCAGTTACCGAATTTAAAAAGTTAAATCATGATATCAGAAGATAATAACCTAGTGGTAGATAAAATAACTATAAAGAAGCGTGAGCCAAAAGGCGAGCATATGTATATATACAGCCCAAAATCCCAAAATAACCACTACGTGTGTGCAAGGAACTAGTGTCACGAGTGTCACGGGCATACTAACAGGATAACCAAAAAATAGAATATACAATCCCATTGTCTGAATAAATATATGGGAAACAAAAGTAATTGAAACTCCATGGTGCTGCTGGGGATCGCCAGAAGAAGCAGCTCACCGCGAAGTCAGGTCCGCTACGGTCAATGTCTAGCTCCGGTCTGATAACCAGATGCACCAGCCTCAGAGCCTGTACAGTTAAGTACAGAAGTGCAACATGAATACATAAATAATATGTACCTAGTGAGTATCCCGTCTAATCTCGAAAAAGTAGTGACGAGAGGTCGACTTGACACTCACTAAGGTCCAATAATATAACATACACTGGATATAATGAAATATAGTAGGCAGGTAAGGCAGTGAGCACCAAATACATAACAAGTACAGAAACCCAAGTAGCTACTGAATTAAACAACAATGTACACTTTCCGTTTTTCCAAGTATCTGTTAAGCCAATATCTTCCAATCAACCGTGGCGTACGGCCCGCTCCCATATGTATATTACAAGTACTCTCTAAATCCACCGTGGCATATGGTTTGATCCCATATATATATACAAATACCTCTCATATCCGCCGTGGCGTACAGCCCGATCCCATATATGTACAATTACCTTTCAAATCCGCCGTGGCGTACGACCCGATCCCATATATGTACAATTACCTTACAAATCCGTCGTGGCGTACGACCCGATCCCATATATGTACAACTACCTTTCAAATCTGCCGTGGCGTACGACCTGATCCCATATATGTACAATTACCTTTCAAATCCGCCATGGCGTACGGACCGATCCCATAGATGTTACGAATACTCTTCAAGTCAAATGCCACAAAATCTTAGAGAAAACACTACTACGCACAATAGGTGTTCATAACATATAGGTCATTTCACGGAAAATATAAGGCATGTTGTGGGCCTAACTACCCGGACATAACAATAATAGCTTCCACATACGGACTCTCGTCACTTGGTGCGTATGTATCCCCCAAACAAGTACACATAGCATTTAAACCACCTAAGGGGACAATTCCCTCTTACAAGGTTAGAAAGGAGACTCACCTCGTGTCGAATCTACCCCTCGGACCAAGGATGCGCCTGAAACTCTGAATCTCTACACCCGAGGACTCGCAACTAGCTAAATATGGTACAACTACATCAATTCATGCTCAAAGAAGGGAGATTATCCTATTTATTCAACAATTTCAACATTCTTGAAGGATTCCCAAAATTCAACCTCGGGCCCGCACGTTCAAATTCCGAAAATTCTCGAAGAAATAACTCTCCCATATCCTAAGGATCATTAACATGTGATTTCTACTTAAATTCATAACCAAAATTGAGCAATTCACCCATTTCCCCCCAAGAACCCTAATTTACTACCCAATTCTTGATTTTTCCCTAATTTAATAGTTAGTTTAATTAGTAATCTAAGTATTTAACCAAGATCATGGTAGAATTTACTTACCTCAAGTACTAGGTTGAATGGCCCTCTTGAAGGCTCTAAGACACCCCAATGAAGAAGAAGAAGTTGGGAAAAATGACTTGAATCCCGCTATAAAAATGCACTGCCCAGTTGCCCCTTCATCGCGATCGCGAAAAGGGGCCCGCGATCGCGAAGGCCAAATGGCCCAGGCCCCTAAGGCCCTTCTATGCGAGCGCGGAAAGGGGCTTGCGATCGCGAAGGCCAACTGGCTAGACCTCCGCGAACGCGGTGGATATGGTGAAAACGCGAAGAGGAGGGTGCGATCGCGAAGGTCAGTGGACCAAACCATCGCGAACACGGAGAGGACGTCGCGAACGCATAGAGCATTCAGTCGCCCAGCTCAACTCCTTCTTCGCGAATGCGGCCCCCCTTCCGCGATCGCGAAGAAGGAAAACCAGATAGAGAAATTTTTGGTTTCTTGAATTTAGCTCCCGGGGGTCCAAAACTCACCTGAGCCCCTCGGGACCCCGTCCAAAGGCACTGGCAAGTCTGTATTCGTGATACGAACTCGCTTGAATTTCCGGAACGTGAAAAACAACCACAAAACTCAGAATTCGAGCCCAAAACCAAATAGATTCAAACTTAAGAACTTCAAGTTCTTGATTTCTATAACGATGCGCCGGACCGACCTATACCACTCGGAATGACTTGAAATTTTGCAGGCAAGTCATAAATGACATAACAGAACTATTCCCGGTCTCGGAATTCTGTTCGGACCTCGATAGCATAAAATCACATTCCAAGCCAAATTTCAAACTTAAGGAAATCCTGATTTCCATATTGGGCGCCAAAATGCTCCCGGGTCATCAGAAACCCGTTCCGGGCATACGCCCAAGTCCGAAATCATCATAAGAAGCTACTGGAGCTGTCGGAACTCGATTCCGAGATTGTTTGCTCAAAATGTTGACCGAAGTCAAGCTTGGCCAAAAAGGCTAACCTTAAGGAACCAAGTGCTCCTATAGCACCCTAAACACTTCCAAATCCCGAACCACCCGTCCCTGCAAGTCATAAATCATGAGGAGTCGCTATGGGATGTTCCATTTAGGGGAACGAGGTCCTAATACGCAAAACGACCGGTCGGGTCGTTACATTCTCCCCCTCTTAAACAAACGTTCGTCCTCGAACGGGTCTAGAATCGTACCTGAAGTGATGAATAGCTGTGGATATCTGCTCCGCATGTCCTCCTAGGACTTCTAAGTTGCCTCCTTAGCTGGTTGGCCCCTCCACTGGACCTTTACCGCAGAAACTCTCTTGGACCTCAATTGGCGGTCCTGCCTACCAATAATAGCAATTGGTTCCTCCTCATAGCCCAACTTCTCATCCAACTGAATAGTGCTGAAATCGACAACGTGAGAGAAGTCAGCGTGATATCTCTGGAGCATGGATACATAAAAGATGGTATGAACTCGTGATAAGGTGGGAGGTAAAGCAAGCTCATAAGCAACCCCTCCGACTCGCCTTAACACCTCGAAAGGACCTATAAACCTGGGGCTCAACTTTCCCTTCTTCCCGAATCTCATAATTCCCTTCATCGGCGAAACCTTCAACAGAACCTTATCTCCCTCCATAAATGCTACATCCCGCGCCCTCTGATCCGCATAACTCTTCTGTCTGGACTGAGCTGTGCGAAGCCTCTCCTGAATTAATTTCACTCTCTCTAAAGCATCTCTTACCAGATCCGTGCCATATAACTTAGCCTCGCCAGGCTCAAACCACCCGATAGGAGAACGACACCGCCGACCATACAAAGCCTCAAATGGAGCCATCTCGATGCTGGACTGATAACTATTATTGTGCGCAAACTCCGCCAAAGGCAAGAACTGGTCCACTGACCCCCAAAGTCAATCACACAAGCCCTGAGCATGTCCTCCAATATCTGAACTGTACGCTCTGACTGGCCATCAGTCTGAGGGTGAAATGCTGAACTGAGATCTATCTGAGTGCCCAACTCACTATGAAATGCTCTCTAGAAGTGCGAGGTGAACTGAGGACCTCGGTCTGATATAATGGACACCGGCACACCGTGCAACCAGACTATCTCTCGCATGTAAATCTGGACCAGCCTCTCAGAAGTATAAGTAGTAGCCACATGAATGAAATGCGCTGATTTGGTCAATCTATCCACAATGACCCAAATAGCGTCAACCTTCCGCAAGGTCCGAGGCAACCCAACCACGAAGTCCATAGGGATGCTCTCCTATTTCCACTCAGGAATGGGCATCTGCTGAAGTAAGCTCCCTGGCCTCTGATACTCGTACTTAACCTGCTGGCAATTAAGACACCTAGCCATGTACTGCACAATGTCCTTCTTCATCCGCCTCCACCAGTAATGCTGCTTCAAATGGCGATACATCTTCGTCGCTCTTGGATGAACAAAATAACGAGAACTGTGTGCTTCCGCTAGAATCCTCTCCCTCAGGCCATTAACATCAGGAACACACAATCGGCCCTGGAGTCTCAAAACACCATCCTCGCCCAAAGTAACCTCCTTGGCCCTACCCTGGACCACTGTCTCCCGAAGCTCTGCTAGACACGGATCATCAAACTGTCGAGCCTTAATCTCTCCTAATAATGAAGACTGAGCAACCACATGAGCTAGAACTCGACGAGGCTACGAAAGGTCTAATCTCACAAGGCGATTAGACAAGGACTGAATGTCCAAGGCTAGAGGTCTCTCCTCAGTTGTAATGTAGGCCAAGCTACCCATACTCTCTGCCCTCCTGCTCAAAGCATCTGCTACCACATCTGCCTTTCCTGGATGATATAGATGGTGATATCGTAGTCCTTCAACAACTCAAGCCATATGCACTGCCTCAAATTAAGATCCCTCTGCTTAAACAAGTGCTGCAAACTGCGGTGGTCGGTATAAACCTCACAAGACACACCATACAAGTAGTGCCTCCAAATCTTTAAAGCATGAACAATCGCCGCCAACTCCAAGTCATGCACAGGATAATTCTTCTCATGAACCTTTAGCTGGCGTGAAGCATAAGCAATAACTCTTCCGTCCTGCATCAACACACATCCCAACCCGACGCGTGAAGCGTCGCAATACACAGTATATATCTCAGAACTTGAAGGCAATGTCAGAACTGGTGCTGAGGTCAATGCTGACTTGAGCTTCTGAAAGATCTCCTCACACTCGTCGGACCATCGAGGCGGGGCATTCTTCGAAGTAAATCTAGTTAATGGAGCTGCAATAGAAGAGAACCCCTCCACGAATCGGCGATAATAGCCTGCTAGGCCTAGAAAGCTCCTAATCTCTGTAGCTGAAGTAGGACGCAGCCGACTCTGAACTGCCTCAATATTTTGTGGATCAACCTTGATACCCTCTCCGGATACCACATGCCCCAGAAATGCCACAGATTCTAACCAGAACTCACACTTGGAGAACTTAGCATATAGCTTCTGCTCTCGCAAGGTTTGAAGCACAACTCTCAAATGCTACTCGTGCTCACCCAGGCTCTGTGAGTAAATCAAGATGTCATCAATGAATACAATGATGAAGGAATCAATATACGGCCTGAATACCCTATTCATCAAGTCCATTAATGTTGCTGGGGCATTAGTCAAGCCAAAGGACATCACTAGGAACTCATAATGGCCATATCTGGTACGAAATGCAGTCTTCGGGACATTTGAAGCCCGAATCTTCAACTGATGATAACCTGATCTCAAATCAATCTTCGAGAAGACACGAGAACCCTGCAACTGGTCAAACAAATTATCAATGCGCGGCAGAGGATACTTGTTCTTGATGGTAACCTTATTGAACTTGCGGTAATCAATGCACATCCGCATAGTCCCATCCTTCTTCTTCACAAATAGCATTGGAGCACCCCATGGCGATACACTCGGCCTGATGAACCCCGTGGCCAACAACTCCTCAAGCTGCTCCTTCAACTCCTTAGGAGCCATACGGTACGGGGGAATGGAAATGGGTTGAGTATCTGGAGCCAAATCAATACAAAAATCAATGTCTCGGTCTGGAGGCATACCCGGAAGATCTGAAGGAAATTCATCTGCAAACTCTCGAACAACTGGCACCGAATCAATAGTCGGGCACTCGGTAGTGGTGTCTCGCACATAGGCAATGTAGGCCAAACACCCCTTCTCGACCATATGCCGAGCCTTCATGAAGGAAATAACTCTGCTGAATGCACTAACTGAAAAACCTCTCCACTCCAACCTCGGCGACTCAGACATGGCTAAAGTAACTGTCTTGGCATGGAAATCCAACACAGCATGATGAGGAGATAGCCAATCCATGCCCAAAATAACCTCGAAATCAACCATGTCGAGCAATAACAGGTCTGCTCTGGTCTCAAACCCGCAGAATGTGATCACACAAGACCGATAGACCCGGCCCACCACCACAGAATCGCCCACAGGAGTGGACACATATAAAGGAGAACCCAAGGACTCACGAGGAACATCCAGAAAATGAGCAAATAGTACTGAAACATACAAATAATTGGACCCTGGATCAAATAACACTGAAGCCTCTCTACCACATACTGAGATAATACTTGTGATCACGGCGTTTGAGGCCAAGGCATCTGATCTGGATGGAATGGCATAAAACCTGGTTGTAGAACCCGAAGACTGAGCTCCCCCAGAATGAACAGGAGCTAGCTGACCCCCTCCTGACTAGCCTCCCCCTCTAGGACGACCCCTGCCGACTTGACCTCCACCTCTAGGCGGCCGGACTGCTGGTGCTGAACCCATAGGCTGGTAACCCTGTTGCACTGTCTTGCCCTGAAGCCTGGGACAATACCTCTTCATATGACCTGACTCCCCACACCCATAATAAACCCCAAATATCATAGCATGCTTCCCTGAAGAAGAGTCCTGAATGGCCGAGGAGCGGTGTGGACCCTCCGGCATAGCACTAAGGTAAAAACTAGAGGATCTCTGGTGACTGGGATAACCACTAGGTGAACTCTGGATGGCTGGAGGACGGTAGAAATGCTCTGGCATGGCGTGGAACTGAGGCCTCACTGAACCACCTCGAAGAGGTAGTGGAGGTGTTGAGTATGAAGGCCTGCTGGGCTGGCCACCCCCGAACTGACCCCTGCTCCTAGCCGGAGCATCCCTGAAATCTCCTAAGAACCTAGCCCTCTTGCCCTGCTGACCCTGCTCCCTACTCCGCAACCGATAACCCTCGATCCTGCGAGCAATCTCTACCACTAGCTGATACAGAGTACCCATCTCCACCTCTCTGGCCATGGTGTCTCTAATACCTGGATGTAACCTAGCCACAAATCTCCGGACTCTCTCAGCATCAGTAGGAAATATCATGAGTGCATGGCGTGACAACTCTGAAAACCTGGCCTCATAATCAGTCACCGACATCTGCCCCTGCTCAAGCTGCTCGAACTGACGCCGCAGCTCTTCCCTCTCCGAGGGTGGAATATATCTATCCAAGAACATATGTGTGAACTGCTCCCAAGTAACCGAAAGAGAACTTGTTGTCCTGCTGAGTATATAAGACTGCCACCACCTGCGACCTCTGCCCTCTAACTGAAATGTAGTGAAGTCGACCCCATGAGACTCCAAGATCCTCATGTTGTGAAGTCTGTCCCTGCACCTATCGATGAAGTCCTGGCATCCTCACCTCGCTCACCCCCGAAGACTGGAGGGCGTAGTCGAGTACATCTATCCAACATCTTCTGCTGATCACCCTCTACAACTGGCATGGGCCCTGGTGCTGATGCTACAGGCTGGATCCCACCCACGAGCGATGTACCCGGGGTATGGTGTACTGCTGCTACCTGTCCTACGGCTTGAGCGGTAGGGGTCTGGACTCCCCCTCCCGCCTGAGAAGTGGCAGGATCTGCTGGAAATAGGCCAGCCTGGGACATGGTGTCCATGAATCTCATCATACGGCCCATGACCTCCTGGAAGCCCGGCGCCGTCATAAAGTCTACTGGAGCAGGAGCTACTGGAGGCACCTCATCCTGCTCCTCAATGATAGGGTCCTCTGGTGGTGCGACTGGTATAACTCTGGGACGCCCTCGTCCCACCTCGGGCAGGTGCCCTACCCCGGCCTCTACCACGACCTCGAATGGCGGGGGTAGCGGCATCTCCTGGATTAGGAACATCGGATGCACACGTCCTCGCCATCTGTGAGAGAATAGAAGAATAAGTTTGAGTACAACATCGGTTGAACGATAGAATATTAATGAAGAGAGGTTTCTTAACACCCTATAGCCGCCTAAAGATAACTACAGACGTCTCCGTACCGATCCGCAAGACTCTACTGGGACTGCCCGTGATCGTGAGACTTACGTGAACCTAGGGCTCTGATACCACGTTGTCACGAACCAAATCCTAATCAAGGTCGTGATGGCGCCCAACAACGGGGTTAGGCAAGCCAACATAAATTTCACTAAGTGTTTCTTTTTATTTAATTCAATTATTCACCCAGTTACCAAATTTAACAAGTTAAATCATGATATCAGAAGATAATAACCCAGTGGTAGATAAAATAGCTATAAATAAGCGTGAGCCAAAAGACGAGCATATGTATATATTGATGAGTGGTGATTTTACCACTCATTGTAGCCTTTTCTCATTAGATTTTGTATTGTTAAAT